>JANJGN010000014.1:144993536-145288536 GCA_026770705.1 Isurus oxyrinchus
TCAGAGCTACTGGGGTGGTCATAGCTGCCAGGGTCCTCTCCTTGGCCCAGGGATCCTCCAAAAATGAGTGTTCCCCCACTTTGCTACTGCAAGCTACATCCTCGATGTAGCTGGTCACCTCAACAAGATTTGGAGGCTATTCCTGGGCTTGTAAAATCCCAGGGGCATATCACGGAGTGACTCATCAGTGCAATAGATTGGATTAACTGTCTGGTCAGCAGATTGGATTAATTGTATAGTTAGCAGATTAGATTAATTGTCTGGTCAGCAGTGGCCAAGACATTGGCATTCCCGCCTTTGACAAAATGCCCTGGCAAATCCTGTTTCCTTTCTGACACCTTGCACTGTCATTTTACCACCTTTCCTACCGCCCAGCCTCTCTTTAAAGGGCTGGTAAAATTCTACCTCTCTTTCCATCACTCTTTTTCTGTCGCTTGTACTCCCTTTGCTGATTTCTGATGATGTTCCTTTACTCACCTAGGGTGTCGGCCATTCCTGAAGATCTACCAGTCGATGCAGCCTGTTTACACATCAGGAATCTAGTAAGTGACCCTCCCAACAACTATTACTCAAAGTTCTGTACTTTGGTTGCTTTTGTGTTGATTTTCAAACATCTGTTATTTCCTTTTTAAACAAATATTTCAGCAACATCCCGGGAGACGGACAGACCAGTATCTGTATTACCATCGAGCCAGGACTCATGTTGAAAGGAGACATTTTGGTAAGAAATGAAAGTAGAATTACAAATTCCCAAAATTGTCTCTAATATTCCCATGTTAGTTCCATATGATGCAAAAACTGACTTTCACTGTGGTACAGTTCCACTCACACTGGCTCTCACTGGGGTACAGTTCCACACACACTGACCCTCACTCAGGTACATTTCCACACACACTGACTCTCACTGGGGTACAGTTCCACACACTCTGACACTCACTGGGGTACCGTCCCACACACACTGACTCTCGCTGGGGTACCGTCCCACACACGCTGACTCTCGCTGGGGTACCGTCCCACACACGCTGACTCTCGCTGGGGTACCGTCCCACACACGCTGACTCTCGCTGGGGTACCGTCCCACACACGCTGACTCTCGCTGGGGTACCGTCCCACACACGCTGACTCTCGCTGGGGTACCGTCCCACACACACTGACTCTCGCTGGGGTACCGTCCCACACACACTGACTCTCGCTGGGGTACCGTCCCACACACACTGACTCTCGCTGGGGTGCCGTCCCACACACACTGACTCTCGCTGGGGTGCCGTCCCACACACACTGACTCTCGCTGGGGTACCGTCCCACACACAACTCACTGGTTTGATGAAGAGTCTCAGAGCTGTATTCTCGAGAGGTCAGTCAGTGTGTTGCTCACTATCAGGGAATGGGCCCAGTGAACTCTGCGTCAGCCACTCAGGACGTGCTGTACTAACCTTCAGAAGCAGAACAGAGATTCAATAAATCCGAAAAAGTGCTGTCTGTATCCATTTCTGTTCTCTTTAGCTGAAATGTTACCACAAGAAGTACCAGAGCCCGAGCAGAGAAATCGTGTTCCGTGTGCAATTCCACACATGTGCAATCCATGACCTTGGTGTGGTGTTTGGCAAAGAGGATCTCGATGACGCCTTTAAAGGTGATGTCACCCACTTACTGAAGCTGATTTTCAATATTCATTAAAGTTGCTGCAATTCATTCATTCATGTTGATTTCACTCATTTTTAATTAATTAGCTGGGTGCCAATATGTTTAAATTTAAGCGTCAGCATTGGCGACATGAGAATGAACCTGACTGTGTTGGATTGAAATGGATGTTGGAACTGGGCTGAGTGAGTTGAATGTGGGATATGGGGATATGAGGAGAAGGTGGGTGGTTGGGATTGAGGGATGGAGGGGCAGGTGGGATTGATGGATATGGGAGAAGGCGTGTGGGGTTTGAGGGATATGGGCAGAAGGTAAGCATTGAGGGATATGGGGAGAAGGTAGGTGGGTGGGATTGAAGGATATCGGGGGGGGGAAAGACCTGATGGGATCTTCCTGGCAACATAGAAACATAGGAAATAGGAGTAGGTGCAGACCTTCAGCTGGCTCAAGCCTGCATCGTAGATCGTAGCTGATCTTCTACTGCAATGTCATTTCCCTGCACTATCCCCAAACCCCTTGATGTTTTTAATATGTAGAAATCTATCAATCTCTGTCTTGAGCATACTCAATGACTGAGTCCCTACAGCATCTGAGGTAGAGAATCCAAAGATTCACCTCCCTCTGAGTGAAGAAATTCCTCCTCATCTTGGTTCTAAACGGCCTGCCTCTTATTCTGAGACTGTCCCCTGGTTCTAGACCCCCCAGCCAGGGAAAACACCCTTTCTGCATCTACCCTGTTGAGCCCTGTAAGAATTTTGTATGTTTGAATGAGATCACTCTTATTCTTCTTAACTCTAGTGAATATAGGCCCAGTTTCCTCAATCTTTTTATAGGACAGTCCTGTCATCCCAGGGATCAGTCTGGTGAGCCTTCGTTGCATTCCCTCTTTGGCAAGTTTGTCCTTCATTAAGTAAGGAGACCAAAACAATATATAATGCTCCAGGTGCTGTCTCACATACAATTGCAGCAAGACATCTTTACTCTTGTACTCAAATCCTCTTGCAATAAAGGCCAACATACCATTGGCCTTCCTAATTGCTCGCTGCACTTGCATGTTAACTTTCAGTGACTCATGAACAAGGACACCCATAAGACCATAAGACATAGGAGCAGAAATTAGGCCATTCGACCCATCGAGTCTGCTCCGCCATTCAGTCATGGCTGATAAGTTTCTCAACCCCATTCTCCCCGTAACCTTTGATCCCCTTACCAATCAAGAACCTATCTATCTTGGTCTTAAATACACTCAATGACCTGGCCTCCACAGCCTTCTGTGGCAATGAGTTCCATATATTCACCACTCTCTGGCTAAAGAAATTTCTCCTCATCTCTGTTCTAAAAGGTCTTCCCTTTACTCTGAGGCTATGCCCTCAGGTCCTAGTCTCTCCCACTAATGGAAACATCTTCCCCATGTCCACTCTATCCAGGCCTTTCAGTATTCTATAAGTTTCAATCAGATCCCCCCTCATCCTTCTAAACTCCATCGAGTATAGACCCAGAGTCCTCAAATGTTCCTCATATGTTAAGCCTTTTATTCCTGGGATCGTTCTCGTGAACCTCCTCTGGACCCTCTTCAGGGCCAGCACATCCTTCCTGAGATACGGGGCTCAAAATTTCTCACAATATTCAAAATGTGGTCTGACCAGAGCTTTATAAAGCCTCAGCAGCACATTCCTGCTTTTATTTTCTAGTCCTCTCAAAATAAATGCCAACATTGCATTTGCCTTCCTAACCACCGACTCAACCTGCAAGTTAACCTTAAGAGAATCCTGGACTAGGACTCCCAAGTCCCTTTGCACTCCAGATTTCTGAATTCTCTCCCCATTTAGAAAATAGTCTATGCCTCTGTTCTTCCTCCCAAAGTGCATGACCTCCCCATGTTGTATTCCATCTGCCACGTCTTTGCCCAGGTCCTTTGGACGTCAACATTTCCCAATCTCTCCCCATTTAAGAAATACTCTGCACCTCTGTTTATCCTACCAAAGTGGGTAACTTCACACTTATCCACATTATATTCCATCTGCCATGTTCTTGCCTACTCACTTAGCCTGTTTAAAACACCGTGAAGCCTCTTTGCTTTCTCCTCAACTTGCATTGCCTCCTAAGTTTTGTGTCTTCAGCAAACTTGGAAATATTATATTTGGTCCACATATCCAAATCATTGATATAGATTGTGAATAGCTGGGGGCCCAAGCAATGATCTTTCTGGTATCCCACTAATCACAGCCTGCCTAGTGAAAATGTCCCATTTATTCTTACTCTCTGTTTTCTGTTTGTTAACCAATTATCAATCCATTCCAATATACTACCCCTTATCCTATGTGCTCTACTTTTGTTTACTAACCTCCTGGGACCTTATTGAAAGCATTCTGAAAATCTAAATATATCACATCTACTGGTACCCCCCTTATCTATTCTGCTATTTACATCCTCCAAAAACTCTAACAGGTTTATCAAATATCATTTTCCTTTCATCAATCCATGTTGACTCTGTCTAATCCTACCATTATTTTCTAAATGTTCAGTTATCACATCCTTTATAATATATTCTGGCATTTTCCCTACTACTGATGTCAGAAAAACAGGCCTACAGTTCCCTGTTTTCTCTGTCCCTCCTTTCTTAATTAGTGGAGTGATATCTGTTATCTTCCAATCTGCAGCAACCATTCCAGAATCTCTCAAATTTTGGAAGATGACCACCAATGCTTCCAGTATCTCTGCAGCCACCTCTGACTCTGGGATGTAGATCATCGGGTCCAGGGGATTTATCAAATTTCAGTGCCATTAATTTCTCCAGTACTACTTTTCGATTAACCCTAATTTCTTTCAGTTCCTCATTCTCGCTAGTCCCTTGGTTCCCTGGTATTTAAAGAACAAAGAAAAGTACAGCACAGGAACAGGCCCTTCAGCCCTCCAAGCCTGCACCGATCATATTGCCTGTCAAATTAAAACATTTTGCACTTCCGGGGTCCGCATTCCTCTATTCCCATCCTATTCATGTATTTGTCAAGCTGCCTCTTAAACCCCACTATTGTACCTGCTTCCACCACCTCCTCTGGCGAATTCGAGACACTCACTACCCTCTATGTAAAATATTTGCCCCGCACATCACCTTTATAGTTTTCTCCTCTCGCCTTAACTCTATGTCCCCTAGTAATTAAGTCTTCCACCCTGGGAAAAAGCTTCTGACAATCTAGTCTGTCATTGCCACTCATAATTTTATAAACTTCTATCAAGTCGCCCCTCAATCTCTGTCGCTCTAGTGAGAACAATCCGAGTTTCTCCAACCTCTCCTCATAGCTAATAACCTCCAGACCAGGCAGCATCCTGGTAAACCTCCTCTGCACCATCTCCAATGCCTCCATATCCTTCTGGTAATGTGGCAACCAGAATTGCACGCAATATTCCAAGTGTGCCCTAACCAAGGTACTATACAGCTGCAGCATGACTTCCCAGTTTTTATACTCAGTACCCCTGCCAATGAAGGCAAGCATGCCACACGCCTTCCTGACTACCTTATCCACCTGCGTTGCCACTTTCAGTGACCTGTGAACCTCTACACCCAGATCCCTCTGCCCGTCGATGCACTTAAGGGTTCTGCCATTTACTATATAATTCCTGCCTGTATTAGACCTTCCAAAATGCATTACCTCGCATTTGTCCCGATTAAACTCCATCTGCCATTTCCCCGCCCAAGTCTCCCACCGATCTATATCCTGTTGTATCCTTTGACAATCCTCTTCACTATCTGCAACCCTCTCCAACCTTAGTGTCATCTGCAAACTTACTAATTAGCCCAGTTACATTTTCCTCCAAATCATTTACGTATATTACAAACAGCAAAGGTCCCAGCACTGATCCCTGCAGGACACCGCTAGTCACGGCTCTCCATTCAGAAAAGCACCCTTCCACTGCTACTCTCTGTCTTCTATGACCAAGCCAGTTCTGTATCCATCTTGCCAGCTCACGTCTGATCCCGGGCGACTTTACCTTCTGTACCAGTCTGTCATGAGGGACCTCGTCAAAGGCCTTACTGAAATCCATGTAGATAACATCCACTGCCCTTCCATTGTCGATCATCTTTGTCACTTCCTCGAAAAACTCCCCTTCACAAAACCATGCTGCCTCTTACTAATACGCCCATTTGCTTCCAAATGGTAGTAAATCCTGTCACGAAGAATCTTCTCCAATAATTTCCCTACCACTGACGTAAGGCTCACTGGCCTGTAATTTCCTGGATTATCCCTGCTACCCTTCTTAAACAATGGAACAACATTGGCCATTCTCCAGTCCTCTGGGACCTCACCCCGTAGCCAGTGAGGATACAAAGATTTCTGTCAAGGCCCCAGCAATCTCCTCCTTTGCCTCCCTCAGTACTCTGGGGTAGATCCCATCTGGCCCTGGGGACTTATGCACCTTAATATTCTTCAAGATGCCTAACACCTCTTTTTTGATCTCAACATGATCCAGGCTATCTACACACTCTTCCCTAGACAAATCGACCGACAAGTCGTTCTCTTTGGTGAATACTGATGAGAAGTATTCATTTAGTATCTCTCCCATTTCTTCTGGCTCCACACACAGATTCCCACCTCTGTCCCTGAGTGGTCCTACCCTTTCCTCTTGCTTTTTACATATGTATAAAAGGCCTTGGGATTTTCCTTAATCCTGGTTGCCAGTGACTTTTCATGACCCCTTGTCGCCCTCCTGACTCCTTGCTTAAGTTTCTTCTTACTTTCTTTGTATTCTCCACAGGCTTCATCTGTTCCCAGCCTTCTATCCCTTACGAATGCTTCCCTTTTCTTTTTGACCAATCTCACAATATCCCTTTGTTATCCAAGGTTCCTGAAACTTGCCATGCTTATCCTTCATCCTAGTAGGAACATTCCGGTCCTGAATTCTTATTAACTGACATTTGAAAGCCCCCTGGGAAGTTTTTGGTATCTTCCTCTGTGAAGACAGACACAAACTACTTGTTTAATTTCGCTGACATTTCCTTCTTCCCCATTATAAATTCCCCTGTCTCTGCCTGTAATGGGCCCACATTTGTCTTTTCTAATCTTTTCCTTTTTACATACCCATTGAAGCTTTTACGGTCCTTTTCTCTTTCTTTATCAGTTTCTTGGTCCTGCTTTGCTGAATTCTAAAATGTTTCCAAACCTCAGACTTGCTACTTTTTTGGGCAATTTTATAAGTCTCTTTCTTTGATCTAATATAGTCTTTAACTTATTTTGTTAGCCATGGCCAGGTCACTTTCCTGTTAGGTTTTTGTGCCTCAATGGAATGTAAAATTGTTGTAAACCATGTATTAATTCTTTAAATGTTAGCCATTGCCTGCTTACCATCGTACCTTTTTAAAGTAGTTTCTCAATCCATCACTGCTAATTTGATTCTCATACCTTTGTAGATATTTTTGTTTAGATTAAAGACCTTAGTTTTGGATTGAACTACATTACTTTCCAACTTAATGTAAAATTCTATTATATTATGGTCACTTTTCCCTAGAGGCTTCTTTAAAATGAGATTATTAATTAGCCCTTTCTCATTACATAATACTAGATCTAAAATGGCACGTACTCTAGTCGGTTCCTCAGCATACTGTTCCAGAAAACCGTTGTGTATGCATTCTAGGAATACATCCTCCACAGCGTTAGTCAGGTTTAACCAGTCTATGTGTAGATTGAAGTCCCCCATGATTACTGTATAACCCTTGTTACATACATCTCTAATTTATTGATTTTTATATCACACCCTACATTATCACCACTGTTTGGTGGCCTATACACAAACCCCTTGCCGTTCCTTAGCTGTACCCAAATTGATTCTACATCTTCATCCTCTGACTTAAGATCCTTTCTCACTAATGCACTGATCTGATCTTTTAGTAACAGTGCTACCCCACCTCTTTTTTCCTTTTTTGCCTAAACGTCAAGCACCCTTGAACATTCAGTTTCCAGCCTTGGTCACCCTGTAGTCACCTCTCTGTAATGGCGATTGGATCTTACCCATTTACTTCCATTTGTGTCATCAATTCATTTACCTTGTTGCGATGCTGTGTGCATTCAGATAGAGTGTCTTTAATCCTGTCTTTTTACTATTTTTGCAATCTCTAGCCTTATCTGCTTGTGCACTCTTAAATGTGTACCTTCTGTCCCTTCCTGCCACACTCTGATTATCAATTCCCTTATTGCCACCGTACTCTTGTGTCTTGTCCTTTCTCTTTAATTTATCATATCTTCCCTCATGTGATTCCCCCCCCCCCCCCCCACCCCAGTATTTAGTTTAAAGCCCCCTCTACCGCCCCAGTTATAAGACTTGCCAGAACACTGGGTACAGCAGAGTTGAGGTGTAGACCATGCCAACAGTATAGCTCCCACTGTCCCCTGTACTAGGCCCAGTGCCCCATGAATTGAACCCATTTCTCCCACACCAATCTTTGAGCCATGCATTTGATTCTCTAATCCTATTTATCCTATGCCAAATTGCTCATGATTCAGGTAGTAATCCAGAAAATATCTGATGTTCTACTTTTTAATTTAGCCCCTAGCTGCTCATAATCCCTAAGCAGAACCTCTTTCCTAGTTCTGCCTATGCCGCTGGTACCTACATGGACCATGACCACTGGATCCTCCCCTTTCCTCTTCAACTTCCTCGAGCTCAGGGTAGATTTCCCAAACCCTGGTACCTGGCAGACAACACAGCAGTCTGAAGTCACGCTGTCGGCTGCAGAGAACTGTGTCTATCATATAGGAATAAAGGGAGACTGGTAAATGTTTGCAATTGGAAGTGGTGGATGGGATTAATGGACCCTGTGTGGACTGTAGAGTGAGAAAGACTCGATTAAAATGCATCCTTGTGAGTAGAAGCCCTCAGAGGCCAAGGAATGTTTGACAAAGTCTTTCTGAAATCTCTGGTGTCATCTGTCTGATGTGCCCCATCCACAGGGGCTTCCCCTCTCCTAAAAACAGGCCTATGAGGTAAAAACAAAATTCCAATGTTAGATCCTTTAACAGATTGGATGCAGGATTGTTTAGTGTTTGTTGGTGCTGACCTAGGTAAAGAGTACAATCCTGTGCTGACAACTTTAGTTTATTTGGTGTTTTTTTTTCTTTAGCCTGGGGGTTTGGGGGTGATGGTGAACAGCCATGAACTGCGGGGAGGGGTTTGGGGGCTACAGAAAGATGAATAAGTGAGATGGGATGGAGTTGGGCAGCAATGACCCCAGTGAGGAACAGTGGGGTTGTTCAGGGCCGAGGATCAGGGACTGACCACTTGTGTTCATGTAAATATCAAGAAAAGTTCCATGTATTGAGAAAAAGGTTAAAATTAGCCAAATGTTTCCTGGGCCAGGATCTTTAGGTTGGCAGTTGGGGGACGGGCCCCGCTCACCAATGCGTAAAATGACGCGGGCTGAAGCTGGGTGGAACTCCCGACGTCACCCCGCGTCATTTCCATTTTCAGATTGTGGGGGGTGGGGGGGGGGGGGGGCAGCCAAATCAGCTGTGCACCCGCCGACCTGTCAACGGCCAATTGAGGCCATTGAAAAAGTAATTGACTTAATTAATGGACCTGCCCGTCCAACCTTAAGGTTGGCGGGCAGGCCGGGAGCCCTGGCGGGCTTCAGAAAAAGCCTGAAACCTCACCCGTGGTCGGGATTAGAGTTAGTGATGGACATGTCCCAACTCATGTGACAGTGTCACATGAAGGGACATGTCAGGGAAATATTGTTTCTGCTCCTTGACAATTTTAAAATTTAGCACCGATCTCCCTGAGGCAGCACTTAGTCTCGCGCATGGGTTTGAAAGGGTGCACTCTTGGCTGAGGGATTCCACCCCCCCTCCACTCCACCCGCACAGGGAGCACATAGCGCTTCCTTTTGGACGTCCCATTAGGCAGGCCCACATAAAATAGTGGCGCGCCCCCAATCGGGGGCACCAGTTGGAGGTGCACCTGCTCCTGCACTCCCCACCGCACCCCCCCCCCCCCCCCAACGGGGAAAATTCTTCCCATGGACTTTTTGATGTCTGATATGTTCGGTGCTGTAAAATCCCACCGAGACAAACTCCCTTATTGGTCAGGGGGTCAGCTTCCCCTCTTGACACACACTTAAAAACACACATTCCCCCCCCCCCCCACCTCCCACATCCACACACGCACAGAGACACACAGACACACATGCGCATGCAGACAGATCTATACACAGAAACACAAACACACTCTTTCACACACACACATCAGGAAAGGCCCAGGCTGCACCAAAACCTGTCCCAAGTTAGCCTATCTTAGGTGATGAGGTAACTGGAGATGTTACAATGAAGCTCAGTGACCCCTGGCTTATAGGGAAAGGAAGAATCAGCCAGAGTTCCACTGAAGAGAAACATTCTTAACCATGATAGTCCTGCCCCATCTCTACTCTGGCAACACTTGTTATCCACACACACACAAAACTAGGCCACTGAGCTGAGCTAGTGAGGGCTCCCATTGCCTCACAGGAATTCTAGACCAGTGTGAGTCAGCAACATTTGGAGAAGAATTGGAAAACTGTGACAAGAAAGAGTAAAGATCAACAGTTGTGGGTGTTTAAAATCAGCTGATGCTAACTCTCTCAACAGCTTTGTGCTGCTGCTGTGTTCAGGGCATCAGCAGCTGTTTAATGTCACTGTCTGATTACATATTTTTAATCTTTTCTCACAGACGACAGATTCCCTGAATATTCAAAGGTCGAGTTCATTTTCTCTTTTGGCCCTGAGAAAATACAAGGTAAGCCTCATCCCTGGATATTTCTGCACAGGTCACATTGACCCAGAGTGAAACACTCCTAGAACTGATACAGCATGGTTAAAAACAACAGCAACTTTCATTGACAAACGCCTTTAAAGTAGTAAAATGATGAAAGACAATTCACAGAGGCATAATCAGATAAAAATTGACACCGAGCCAATGAAGGAGTTATTAGAACTGGTGACAAAAACCTTAGTCAAATAAACAGGTTTTAATAAAGGTTTTCAAGGAAGGGAGAAAAAGATGGAGAGGTTTAGATAGGGGATATTTCAGAGTTTAGGGGCGTAATCAGTTGAAGGCACAGCGGCCAATAGTAGAGCAAAAGAAGTGAGGAATGTTCAATAGTTAACTTAGTGCTTATGTCAATGGACTCATGATCCAGAGGCAAGGAGAAGTGATTCAGACTATCAGGAGTTCAACTCCCAGCTTGGGAGTTTAAATTCAGTCAATTACATCTGGAATGAAAAGCTTGTCTCATTAATGATCGAACTACCAGATTTTTGGAAAACCCATCTAAAGTCCTTCAGGGAAGAAAATCTGCCCTTCTTACCTGGTCTTAGACCATTTCTGGCTCCAGATCCACAGCAATGTGGTTGACTCTCAACTTCCCTCTGAAATGGTCCATTAACCCATTCAGTTGTATTCAAGGAAGCAGCTTACCACCACCACCTGAGGGCAATTAGGGACGGGCAATAAATATTGGCCGAGCTAGCAGTGCCCACATCCTGTGAATGAATAAGTAGGCCAGAGTTGGAGGCCATAGATATCGTAGAGGATTGTGGGACTGGAGAAGATTAGAGGGAGGAGCAAGACCATGGAGAGATTTGAAAACAAGGATGAGAATTTTAAAATGGAGGTGTTGCTGGAACAAGAGACAATGTAGGTCACAGAGTACAGGGGCAATGGGTGAATGGGATTTTGTATGAGTTAGGACACGGGCAGCAGAGTTCTGGATGATCATATCCCAGAAGGAAAAAAAACAGTAAAAACTGGGAATTTAGCATACTGGTCCGAACTGGGCTGGTATACTTTAAAATGGAACATCAGTAAAACTGGGAGTTTAGAATACTGGTCTGAACTATTTTTTCCTTGCAGGGGTGAAAGAGAGGCTGTCTCTCTCTGTCCAGACCTCTCCCTCTGTTTTTTTTCTCAACTCCCTCTTGCTCTCTGTCACTTTCTCTGTTCCTCTGTCTATGTCTCTTTCTCTGCCTCTGCCACTGTCTCTCCCTTTCTCTGTGTCTCTATCTCTGTCATTGTTTCTCCATCTTCCCTTTCTGTCTTTATCTCTGTCTCCCTATCACTGTCTCTCCCCCTCTCTGTCACTATCTCTCCCTCTCTGTGTCTCTTTCTGTCTCTCTGTCATTGTCTCTCCCTCTCTCTGTGTCTCTATCTCTGTCTCTCCCATTCTGTGTCTCTATCACTGTCTGTCTCTTTCACTGTCTCTCCCTCTCTGTGTCTCTCTTCGGGCTGACAATGCTCAACACTCTTTCTTGATTGAAGACTGGAGTAAGTGAACCCTCAGGATATAACGGTTACTGCACCAATTGTTGGGTGAAAAGAAACAAAATTGTTGCCAAGCTGATTAACAATAAGAACATGCTAAAAGTGCATCCTCCAGAAATGCTCTATTGCTGTAATTAGAACCATGGTTTTGTCAACAGTGTTTTGTGTTGTGTCCTCACTGTGTCTGGAATAAGGGGTTTTGTTCCTTTGACAGCAAAATTGTCTTGGTGTCTATACCTAAAGCCCATGATGATGACTTGTATCAGATCATTCAACCATTTTCTCATCAGATCCACCGATCAAGCAATCCAGCCAATTATACAAACATACAAATTAGGAGCAGAGGAGGCCATTCAGCCCCTCAAGCCTGCTCTGCTGATCTGATTTTAATCTCACGTTCTTGCTATCCCCAATAACCTTTCACCCCTTGCTTATGAAGAACCTATCTACCTCTGTTTAAAGATATTCAAGGACTCTGTGTCAACCACCTTTTGAGGAAGAGAATTCCAAATTCTCACAACCCTCAGAGAGAGAATTTTTTTCCTCATCTCTGTTTTAAATGGGCAACTCCTTATTTTGAAACAGTGACACCTAGTTCTGGATTCTCCCCCAATAAGAAACATCCTCTCTACATCCACCCTGTCAAGTCCCCTCTTGATCTTATGTTTCAATCAAGTCACCTTACTCTTGTAAACTCCAGCAGATACAAATATAACCTGTCCAGCCTTTCCCCTTCAGATAACCCACCCATTCCAGGTATTAACCTTGTAAGCCTTCTCTGAACTGCTTTTAATGTATTTACATTTTTCCTCAAATAAGGAGACCAATACTGTACGGAGTACTCCACATGTGCCCTCACTAATGTCCTGTATAACTTGAAGCATAACCTCCCTATTTTTGTATTCAATTCCCCTTGCAATAAATTATAACATTAGCTTTCCTAATTACTTGCTGTACCTACATACTAGCCTTTTGCGGTTCATGTACTAAGACACCCAGATCCCTCTGCATCCCAGAGCTCTGCAATCTCTCACCATTTAGATATGCCTCTTTTTTATTTGTCCTGCCAAAATGGACAACCTCACATTTTCCTACGTTATACTCCATTTGCCAGATCTTTGCCCACTCACTTAACCTATCTATACCCTTTTGTAGCCTCCTTATGTCCTCTTTGCAACTTACTTTCTGACCTACCTTTGTGTCACCAGAAAATTTAGCAACCATCCCATCCATCCCTTCATTCAAGTCATTTATATAAACTGTAAAAAGTTGAGGCCCCAGCACTGATACCTGTGGCACACCTCTCATCACATCCTGCCAACCTGAAAAAGACCCATTTATACCAACTCTCTGCTTCCTGTTAGCTAACCAATCTTTTATCCATGCCAATATGTTAACCCCTACACCATGAGCTTTTATTTTGCACAATAACTCTTGACGTGGCACCATATCAAATGCCTTCTGAAAATCTAAGTACAGCACATCCAACAGCTCCCCTTTATCCACAGCATCTATTACTTCTTTAAAGAACTCCAATAAATTGGTTAAACATGATTTCCCTTTCACAAAACCATGTTGACTCTACCTGATTACCTTGAATTTATCTAAGTGTCCTGCTATAGCTTCTTTAATAATAGCTTCTAACTTCTTCCCTATGACAGATGTTAAGCTAACTAGCCTGTAGTTTCCTGCTTTCTGTCTCCCTCCTTTCTTGAATAAAGGAATGACATTAGCTATTTTCCAAACTAATGGAACCTTCCCTGAACCTAGTGAATTATCTCACTCTCCCGGGCTAACCTTCCCCTCACAATCATAGAATCAATTTATCGCACAGTAGGAGGCCATTTGGCTCATTGTGTCTGTAGTGTCTAATCCCACTTTCCAGCACTTGGTCTATATCCCTGTAGTTTACACCTTAAGTGCATATCCTAATACTTTTAAAACATGATGAGGATTTCTGCCTCCAGCACCCTTTCAGGCAATGAGAGCCGGATCCCAACTAAAGATATCTCTTCAACTCCCTTCTAACCCTTTGACCAATTACTTTAAACCTATGCCTCTGGTTATTGACCTCTATGCTAAGGAAAATAGGACATCCCTATCCACTCTGTCAAGGCCCCTCATAATTTTGTACACCTCATTTAAATCTCCCCTCCGCCTCCTCTGTTCCAAAGAAAACAAGCTTATTCAGCCTTTACAATCTTGCCTCATAACTAAAATTCACCATTCCTGAAACCATCCCGGTATATCTGTTCTCTCCTGTAATCAACACTGTGAAAAATTTTTCCAGGTAATTCTGTTTTTGTTCTGTGAAAAATAGACGAGTTCAACAAGCTATCCATCTCATTGCTGTTTGTGGGACCTTTCTGCCCATAATTGGTTGATCAATTAACCCATATAAATGTTCACACTTCAGAAGTAATCGGTTCTCAATAATCCTATCTAATGCTTCCAGCTGAAAGTTGTTCTGTCAAGGAGAATACTTCTAAAAATCATGTAATGAACCCCATATGTAAATGAAATATTTTTGGATCCATAGGAATCATTTTTTCCCTCAACGACTGTGGGTAATTATCAATAATTCTAACACCCACCAAACCTCAATCACCCATCACCAGTCTGACCCTTTAAATTACTGCCTGTGCATGGTCACACAGAAACATTTAAAGGGATTGCACATTTAAATAAAGGGTCTCCAAACAAAATTGGAGGGAATGTTGCCCAACACCCTGGACTTGCTGACGTATATTGGCTCCTGTTCTGGCAACACCACAAATTGAAAATTCTTATTAAAATCCAAATCCTTCCATGGCCTCACTCCCTCCCTATCTCTGTAATCTCCTGCTGTGCTAAATTCCTCTGAAATATTTGCACTCCTCCTCCAATTGTGGCCTCTTGAACATTTCCAATTTTCATCAACCCACTATTAGTGGCTGTGCCATCAGGTGCCTGGGCCCTAAGTTCTGGAAATCCATCCCTTAACCTTTCTGGCTTTCTCTCCTCCTTTAGAATGTTCCTTAAAATCTACCTCTTTGACCAAGTTTTTGGTTACCTGACCTTTTATCCCCTTTAGTTTGGTGTTAATTTTTGCCTTTATGAATCATCCTGGGATGTTTTACTACGTTAAAGGTGCTACATTTTGAGACACTGCAAGTTCTTGCTATTGTAGTTTCTGGGTAAAATTCAGACACCCATTGAACTGTGAGGCTGAATCAAGCCATGGCCAGGTGCACACAGCAGTCATGTTAACACCCTGTGTTCAAGACATTGAATTCTTTTTCCTCTGAAGGATTGATGGGGAGCAAGGAAGGAACAATGGTCCAGTATCTAACCAGTCCATATAATGACATGGAGTGCTCCTGTTGCTAAGTTGTCACTCACCCAATACGCCATACAGGAGCTCTCTAATTCTCCACCTGCTGACACGGGCCAAGTGGAAGGGAAACTGATTTATGGAAGTGGTACCGGTGAGAGTGTGATCTCAGTAACACTACGCCTGTCACCATGCAACTAAGCCCTGCAAGACCCACAGGGGATGACCTTATCAAGGATTATGGGTTTTAAGCTTTCGAGGAGAAGTTCGCTCATTTTCTCTCTCCTGCTCTCTTTACTCCTCTGCTTCCTGTGGGGGATGGTTCAAATCCCAGTGGAGACAAATTCAAAGTGAGGATGTGAGGAATGAGAAGGGAAATCGGGGAAACTTTTTCATCCAAAGTGAAATCAAGTTTGTGAAATAAATGGAATTCATAGGAATGTACAACATTGAAGGAGGCCATTTGGCCCATCGTGTCCACACTGGCTGACAAGTCGCCATCCAGCCTAATCCCACTTTCCAGCTCTTGCTCCATTGTCTTGTAGTTCAAGGCACAAGTGAAGATCCAAATACTTTTTAAATGTTATGAGGGTTTCTGCCTATACCACCGTTCCAGGCCGTGAGTTCTGGACACTTCCACTCTCTGGGCGAAAACATTCCCCTTGAATCTCCTATAAATTTCCTATCTTTTACTTGTTGACAAGTCCCCAGGTCCTGATCAACTTCATCCTAGGCTCTTAAAAGTTCCCTAGATTCTAGAAAGATCCTTTCAGATTGAAAAATAGCAAATGTACTTATTCAAGATAGGAGGGAGACAGAACGGAACAGGAAGGAACTTTTCCCCTTGATGGAGGGATTAATAAGCAGGAGGTATAGATTTAAGGTAAGGGGCAGGAGGTTTAGAGGGGATGTGAGGATGAATTTTTTCACCCAGAGGGTGGTGGGAATCTGGAACTCACTGCCTGAAAGGGTGGTTGAGACAAAAAGCCTCATAACACTTGAGCAGTATTTGGATGTGTACTTGCCATGGCATACAAGGCTATGGGCCTAGTGCTGGAAAATGGGATTAGAATAGTTAGGTACTTGTTTGACCAGTGCAGACTCGATGGGCTGAAAGGCTTTCCTGTGCTGTAGGCCTCTATGACTCTATGAGAAAGCAGGCTAGTTAGCTTAACATCTGTCGCAGGGAAAATGCTGGAATTTATTATTATGTAATTATTATAATAGTAGGGCACTTAGAAAATCTCAATTAAATCAGAGTCAACATGGTTAAAAGCAAAATACTGCAGATGCTGGAAATCTGAAACAAAAACAGAAAATGCTGGAAAAACTCAGCAGGTCTAACAGCATCTGTAGAAAGAAAAACAGAGTTAATGTTTCAAGTCCGTATGACTTTTCTTTAGCTCTGAAGAAGAGTTATAAGGACTGGAAACGTGAACTCTTTTTCTTTTCTCCACAGATGCTGTTAGACCTGAGTTTTTCTAGCATTTTCTGTTTTTGCTTCAGAGTCAACATGGCTTTGTGAAAGGGAAATCATGTCTGACTAATTTATTGGAGTTCTTTGAGGAAATAACAAGCAAAGTGGGGAAAAAAGGGGAACCTGTGGGTGTGTTGTACTTAGATTTCCAGAAAGCATTTGACAAGGTGCCACATCAAAGGTTACTATACAAAAAAGGATTGGTTAGCTAACAAGAAACAGAAAGTAGGCAACCCATTTTTGGGTTGGAAAGATGTGGCGAGTGGAGTGCCACAGGGCATTCTATATTCACAATCTATATTAATGACTTGGATTATGGGATCAAATGTATAGTTGCTAAACTTGCTGATGACACAAAGATAGGTAGGAAAGTAAGTTGCGAGAGGGCGTAATGAGTCTCCAAAAGGATATAGACAGGTTAAGTGACTAGGCAAAAATTTGGCAGATGGAGAATAATGTGGGAAAATGTAAACTTGTCCACTTTGGCAGGAAGAATAGAAAGGCAGCATATTATTTAAATGGAAAGAGATTGCAGAACTCTGAGTTGGCATAGCCTTAACATCCTCTATTTTATTTGGACCGGGACATATGCCAGCCCTGGAATAAATAGAACTGAGGAAATTGATCTACGTTGATGTCACATTTCAGACTGTAGAACACCAATCCTTTATTACATGCTGCTTGCATCAATAAGTGCAGATTGTGGTCATGTTCTTGCTTTGCTCTGCCCACTACATCTATGTTTTTTTTTTATTTGTTCATGGGATGTGGGCATCACTGGCTTGGCCAGCATTTATTGCCCATCCCTAATTGCCCTTGTTCAGAGGGCATTTAAGAGTTAACCATGTTGCTGCATTATGTCATTGGCTATACAAATGCATCTTGGTACAGTTCATGTTATGTGCATCATGTAAGCTTGAAAGAGATCTGGGCTAACAGATAACCCATATTACAACAGGGAGTAGGAACAAAGTAAAGCTCAGGCCACACTCAGATCAGACACAATCTTACTGAATGGTGGAGCAGGCTCAAAGGGCAGAATGGACTACTACCACTCCTAATTCGTATGTTCGTAACCAAGGGAAATAGTGCCTTACTGTATCTAGACCCCTGATAATTTTAACCACTTCGATGAAAACTCCCCTCAGCCTCCTCTGTTCCAAAGAAAACAACCCCAGCGTGTCCAATCTTTCCTCGTTGCTAGAATTCTAAACTCCAGGCAACATCCTGGTAAATCTCCTCTATCCTCTCTAGCACAATCACAACTTTCCTCTAGTGTGGTGACCAGAACTGCACACAGTACTCCAGCTGTGATGTAACCAGTGTTTTGTACAGTTTCAGCATCACCTTCCAGCTCTTATAATCTATACCTCGACTAATAAAGGCCAGCAGCTTGTTTACCTTCCTGAGCACCCATTCCCCTGTGCAACTACCTTCAGGGATCTGTGAACATGCACTTCATAGTCCTCCTGTTCCTCTACACTTCTCAGTATCTTACTATTTATTGTGTTTGCCCTTGTCTTGTTTGTCCCCCCCACCAAATATATTACCTCACACTTCTCCAGATTGAACTCCATTTGCCACTGCTCTGTCCACCTGACCAGTCCATTGATATCTTCCTGCAGTCTACAGCTTTCTTCCTCACTATCAACCACATAGCTAATCATCTGCAAACTTCTTAATCGTGCCCCCTATGTTTAAGTCCAAATCATTGACTTTTACCACAAGGCACAAGGGAGCCAGAACTGTGCCATGTGGAACCCCACTGGAAAACAGCCTTCCAGTAACAAAAACACTCATCGACCATTGCCCTTTGCTTCCTGTCTCTGAACCAATTTTGGTTCCCATAGACTTTTACTTTCCTGACCAGTCTGCCATATTGGATCTTATCAAAAGCCTCATTAAAATCCATATAGATGACATCAAATAGTGACCTCATTGCCTCTCCCTGTTAATTCCTCAAAAAATTAAATCAAGTTAGTCAGACAACTTTTCCTTAACAAATCCGTGCTGACTCTGATTAATCTGTGTCTTTCCAACTGGTGATTTATCCTGTCCCTCAGAAATTTTTCCAATACTTTTCCACCACTGAGGTTATGCTGATTAGCCTGTAATTACTCAGTCTGTTCCTTCCTCCCTTTTTAAACAATGGTCCAATGTTGACTATCCCCCAGTTCTCTGGCAACTGTAGCCAGAGAGGATTGGAAAATGATGGTCAGAGTCTCCATTATCTCTTCCCATGCTTCCCTCAGTAGCCTGGGAAACATTTCATCCGGGCCTGGGGATTTATCCACTTTCAAAGATATTGCTGAAAAAAGACACGTTGTTGAAGCTTTTCATCTTGCACTCATCAGGACAATTTGCAAGAATACGAAAAGTAAAGGAAACAACAATTTATACTGCATGAGAAGAAAGTGCTGATTAGTTGGCAAATGGACTCTGATTAATAGAGTTATTGCCATGGCGAATGCACCAGTAAACTGATGATTGACAGATAGCTGTCAAGCTTTGTTTAAATTCAAACCAGGCAGGTTGACTCTGGTCAAGGCATTGCCCTGGGGAATGAACTAGGGAATGGCTGTCGCCTATTTTGTTTAGTTGAAAAAGGTACAATGTGTGTACATGTTCTTTCTGTTTGTAAAGGACAGGGCCCTGCATATTAATATATGTAGCTTCTAGCACGCATATGTGAGCCACACTACAAGCTCGACTGATGATCTTAAATCGGTTGTCAGTGTAATTCTTAGCACACTTTGGACAACACTTGCTGAACAATCCTATCAGAGAACCACATCTAATGTCGGACACTGTGTTTTGAGTTTTGCAAGCATGGGCTGGTTGGGTACGGTCAGAATCTTGCCCATTATGAACAGTGGCTGGGACAAGCTGTTTGATATGATCCGCCAGTCTTTGGGACATATGAACTATGTATCTAGCATCACACTGGCACTGAAATTCATATACCACATTACTCATTTGTGAGATACACAGAATGTCCTTTTGGCTTGATAGCAGCATCATGTTAGTGGGGAGAAGGTGGCTGGTGGGATTCATGGAGATGAAGAGAGGGTGGGGAGGTGGAGAAGGATCCCAGAGTTTAAAGGGAATCTTAAGAAGGGGAGGAGTCTGCCAGTTAGAATTGGAGATGATGTGATTGATCTGAGTTTCAACAGTGTGAAAATTCAGGAGGAAGAGGGTATAAGATGCTGGTTTAGAAATTAGACTGGACAAGAAAGTGAAGTCCAACAAGGCCTGATTTGAGCTGGGAGTAGAGGAAAAGAAATTAGGATGGAGAGGAATTGAAGAGTTGAGGTAAGAATGTGATTGTTATTGGACAGATTATTGCCTTGTTTGCTCCATTCTAGTCCTCACTAGTTGTGAGCAGTGATAATGTCACGTGCCATAATCACTCAGCCTAGCTTGAGTAGACAGTGTGTGAATCCTGCACCCCAGGCACTTCTCTCTCTGATTACACACACACACTTCCAGTGGCTATAAAAAGGACTGGAGATTTCTCAGCAGATTAAAATGAAAATGATAGTGTTTTCCTCAGAGTTGGAATCCAAATGAGGCTCCTCACTTTAATCAAGTGCTAGACTGATTACAACTAGACAGGTTGTCCATTTGATCCATGTTAAGCTTTCCTCAGATCTCGGCCATACCTCATTACTCAAGTGAAAGCAGGCTGCGGTCCTGTTTAAATTTGCATAATGTCGCAGACCAAACGGGAAGATTTCAGCTTTCACATCTAGATGGGATTTCCACTGCTGGCTCACGTTGAGTCCTCAGGAACTTTGTGCTGCTTTCTCTTGTTGATCCTGTCTCTCTGCAATTTGTCAGGCTTCTTTTTATTCTAAGGGATGTGGGCATCACTCGCAAGTGCACTATTTGTTGCCCATCTTTTACTGTCCATGAACCGAGTAGCTATTTCAGTGTCAACCATGTTGCTATGGATCTGGAGTCGCATGTAGGTTAGATCAGGCAAATTTCCTTCCCTAAAGGACATTTGTGAACCATTTGGGTTTTTACCACAATTGATGATGTTTGTTCCAGTCACCATTACTGACACCAGCTTTATATTCCAGATTGATTAATTGAATTTAAGTTCCACCAGCTGCCGTGGTGGGATTTGAACCCATGTCTCCATGGGTCTCAGTATTACTAGCCCAGTGACATTACCACTACATCACCATCTCCTCTGCTATTCCACCTGTACAGGAAGCTCTATAGTACAGCCCAAACCAGGCCTCTCCAGATACCCCATGCATGCACACACAAAAGCATTGCTCTCACATGCATACAGACATGCACGTGTGTATGCATCAATTCATTCTTCCCAACAGGAGTTACTGGACTATGAGTCAGAGCAGCAGCCAACTTCCCTCTCCCTAACCCAGATCATAAAATGGGGATGGAAGCTGGATTAATTATGGATCAGGCTTAGTGTCATGGCACGTACTGTGGCAAGTCACCAGAATCATCATGAACATAAGAACATAGGAGCAGTAGTGGGCCATTCAGCCCCTCGAGCCTGGTCCGCTATTCACCAAGATGAGCTGAATACAATTTGAAGGAGAAGAGTATGATCTTTGGGAGGGAAATCAAGAAAACAGCTATTCACTCAGTAAAATAGTGAGAACCTGTAACACTCTTCCACAATAGGTTGTGGATACTGAGAGTTAATTGTGGTATATCAGATTGGTGGAACAGGATTCATGGGGGGAACAGCCTCTAATTATAATTAGTTTCACACACACTGACTCTCACTGGGGTACATTTGCGCGCACACTGACTCTCACTGGGGTACATTTGCGCGCACACTGACTCTCACTGGGGTACATTTGCGCGCACACTGAATCTCACTGGGGTACAGTCCCACTCACATGGATCATAAGGGGTACATTTTCCACTACCCTCTGGTTCCTGACCAAATTGGCCATCATTCACGGGCATTGTAATCCCTTCACCCTTGTTTGGCTGTGATTGCCTAGTTCAGTGCAGACAGGGAGGGGCCTGGTGGGGTAGCCAGGACATACAATGCCAGCGCTGGGCAATTTTCTCGATTGTGCCTGTCTAATAACCATCTTTTTAACCTCATATTGTGGCAGGGATGGAACACCTCGAGAATGGGCCAAGTGTCTCTGTTGATTACAACACTGCTGACCCCTTGATCCGATGGGATTCCTATGAGAACTTCAACGCCCAGCAAGAGGACCAGCCCGAGGGTAAGAATACTTAAACCTCAGGAGCTTCAGACCACATGCAACTCACTGGCACAAGAGTATTGTCGGATTTCCACAGACCTCCCTATTTGTGGAGTGTGTTGTCATTGGGCTGTGTGCAATGATGGCATACCGTGAAAGCTGCAATATAAATTTAGATTAGAGTCATTGGTTGCAGCACAGAGGGAGGCCATTTGGCCCATTGTGCCCATACCAGCTCTCTGAAGGAGCAACTCACCTCATCCCACTCCCCTGCCTTTTCCCCATACAACTCACCACCACCATCTCAGTTGCAATTAGGGATGGGAAATAAAAATGCTGGCTTAGCCAATGACACCCAGGTCCCATGAAATGAACTTTTAAAAATGACCTGCAAAGTTTTCTCTTCAGATAATGATCCAATTTCCTTTTGAAAGCCACGTTTGAATCTGCCTCCCTCACACACTCAGGTGGTGCATTCCAGACCCTAACCACTCGCTGTGTGAGAAAGGTTTTCCTCATATTTCCTTTGTTTCTTTTACCAAACACCAATCTATGTCCTCTGCTTCACCAGCCTCCCATCCATGGGAACAGTTTCTTCCTTTCTAAACTGTTCAGACCCCCTTGTGACTTTGAACAGCTGCTCACAACCTTCTCTAAGGAAGAAGGATGGCCCCAGTTTCTCCAATTTATCCCCAACTTCCTCATCCCTGTAACCATAAATCTTTTCTGCACCCTCTCCAAATCACATCACATCCTTCCTAAAATGTGCTCTGAATTGAACCAACTGAATCCAGTTGAGGCTGAACCAGTGTTTTATAAAGATTTTTAGTAACTTCCTTTCTTACACTGCAGGAACTCACCAAGGCTCCTTCGGCAGCACTTTCCAAACCCATGACCGCTACCACCTAGAAGGACAAGGGCAGCAGATAAATAGGAACAGCACCACCTGAAAGTTCCCCTCCAAGCCACTCACCATCCTGACTTGGAAATATATCACTGCCCTTCACTGTCGCTGGGTCAAAATCCTGGAACTCCCTCCCTAACAGCACTGTGGGTGTACCTACACCACATGGACTGCAGTGGCTCAAGAAGGCAGCTCACCACCACCTTCTCAAGGGCAATAAGGGATGGGCAATAAACGCTGGCCCAGCCAGCAAAGCCCACATCCTGTGAACGAATTTAAAAGAATGTGATTCTGCAGCCCTGTAGCCACTGTTGTTGTATAAGCCTGGGCAGTGAGTTCAGCTGGGTATTCCAGCATGAAGGGCATCGCAGCCAAACCTGATCCTGTATTCAGCTCAAATCCAGACACTGACACTCACAGAGAGAGACACCACAGACACTCACACACAGAGAGTGACAACCATGGACAGACACTCATTTGCAGATAAATACACCCACAGACATGCTCAGATACACACATACACACACACTCATAGACAGTCTCACACACACACATGCCCACTCTGACACAGATACACACTGACGTGGACAGCCTTGCTCTCTCTCTCCACCCCTGCCCCCCCACCACCCCACCCCCCTCTCTCGCGCGCTCGCTCTCTCTCTCTCTCACACACACACAAAGGCACTCACAGATACAGAGACAGATACACACGCTGACATGGACAGCCTCGCTCTCCCTCTTCCTCTCTCTCACACACACATAGAGAGACATACACATGTGAAGTTTCTCACACATTGAATTAAAGAAACTTACAGTATTAAGGAGACCATTCAGTCTGTTGTGTCTGTGTTCGCTGTTTGAAAGCAGTTGTGCATCTTTGCTTTTTATTCAGAACCCTGTAGGTTCCTCACCCTCACACACATCCAGCTGGGATCTCTGGAAAGCAAACTGGAGCGGGGAAGTCTGACTGATTCCTTTCCCAGTTTGAGCTTCAGGCTAATTGCATGCATGCCACCCCCTCCCTTAATGTCTCCCATGCTAGTTGGCAAGGAGAGGGCCTTCTCTTTGTTTCTTGTGAGTGGTGGTCTTTAATTTTATTCATTTTCAGGATGTAGGCGTTGCTGGCTGGGCCAGCATTAATTGCCCATCCCTAGTTGCCCTTGAGAAGGTGGTGGCGAGCTGCCTTCTTGAACCGCTGCAGTCCCTGTGGCGTAGGTACACCCACAGTGCTGTTAGTGAGGGAGTCCCAGGATTTTGACCTAGCAACAGTGAAGGAACGACGATATATTTCCAAGGCAGGATGGTGAGTGACTTGAAGGGGAACTTCCAGGCGCTGGTGTTCCCATCTATCCGCTGTCCTTGTCCTTCTTGGTTGTAGCGGTCGTGGGTTTAGAAGGTGCTTGTTGAAGAAGCCTTGGTGAGTTTCTGCAGTGCATCTTGTAGATGGTATATACTGCTGCTACTGTGCGTCGGTGGTAGAGGGAGTAAATATTGAAGCTGGTGAAATGGGTGCTGATCAAGCGGGGCTGCTTTGTCCTGGATGGTGTCAAGCTTCTTGAGTGTTGTAGGAGCTGCACTCACCCAGGCAAGTGGGGAATATTCCATCACATTCCTGACTTGTGCCTCATAGATGGTGGACAGGCTTTGGGGAGTCAGGAGGTGAGTTACTCGCCGCAGGATTCCTAGACTTTGACCTGCTCTTGTGGCCACAGTATTTATATGGCTAGTTTTTTAAAATTCATTCATGGGATGTGGACATCACTAGCTGGGCCAACATTTAATTGTCCTTGTTCAGAAGGCATTTAAAAGTCACATGTAACCCACATTGCAGTGGGGCTGGGAGTCACATGTAAACCAGACCAGGTAGGGACAGCAGGTTTCCCTCCCTAAAGGCCATTAGTGAACCAGATGGGTTTTTACGACAATCGGCAATGGTTTCATGGTTACCGTTGGACTTTTAATTCCAGATCTTTTTATTGAATTCAAATTCTACCATTTGCTGTGGAAAGATTTAAACCCAGGTCCCCAGAGCATTACCCTGGGTCTCTGGATTACTAGTCCAACGACACAATAACACTACATCATCACCTCCCCCAGTTCAGTTTCTGGTCAATGGTAATGCCCCAGGTTGCTGATAGTGGGGGATTCAGCAATGGTAATGCTATTGAATGTCAAGGGGTGATGGTTAGATTCTCTCTTGTTGGAGATGGTCATTGCCTGGTACTTGTATGGTGCGATTGGTCAAATGTTGCTTTGATGTCCAGGGCAGTCACTCTCACCTCACCTCTGGTGTTCAGCTCTTTTGTACACACTTGGACCAAGGCTGTAGTGAGGTCAGGACTGAGCGACCCTGGCAGAACTGAAACTTAGTGTCAGTGAGCAGGTTATTGCTGTGTAAGTGCTCCTTGAAGGCACCTTCAACAACACCTTCCATCACTTTTCTGATGATCGAGAGTAGCTGATAGGGTGGTAATTAACTGGATTAGATTTGTCATTTTTTTGTCAACTGGACATTCCTAGGCAATCTTCGATATTGCCGGGCAGATGCCAGTGTTGTAACTGTACTAGAACAGCTTGGCTAGGAGCGCGGCAAGTTCTGGAGCACAAGTCCTCAGTACTATGATTGGGATTTTATCAGAGCCCATTGCCTTTGCTGCTGCTTTTTACTGTGCGCTCTGCAGGAGGCTTGGAAAGATATCCGTGAGCTCAAATTTCCCACTGCTATTCTGAAAGGGCGCCCCTCTGGTGATGACAACACCGGAGGGTTTTATCTTTCAAACAGGTGGGTCTTCTGATGTCCCTGTCCTGATTTATGGTGGAGAGGTGCTGAAGTATTAAGTGGATCGGATGGTATCAGCACCATCTCAGCATTGCGAGAGTTAAAACACACGTGAGCCAGCAGGACTCCCAGCAGCCCTGGCTAATCCCTTTGGATTTCTGATGAGATGGGCTGGCTCTGTCTCGGGAGTAGGGAGGTGTCAAGTAGCAACCCAGCCTTCTCATAGTGCAGGACTGCACTCCGAGCTAAAGAATAGCTTGAGCTACAGCTGGGCACCACACTTTAGGATGGATGTCCAGGCTTTGGTGAGGGTACAGAGGAGATTTACTAGAATGGGGACCAGGAATAAGGGGCTTCAGTTATTAGAGAGACTGAAGGGGCTGGGATTGTTTACCTTCGAGCAGAGAAGGCTAAGGGGAGATTTAATAGAGGTGTTCAAAATCATGAAAGGTTTAGACAGTGTGAGTAAGAAGAAACTGTTTCCAGTGACAAGTGGGTCAGTAACCAGAGGAGACAGATTTAAGATAACAGAAAAGATCCAGAGGGGAGATGTGGAGAACTCTTTAGTCATTGAGTTGTTGTGATCTGGAAGGTGCTGCCTGGAGATGTGGTGGAAGCAGATTCAGCCATAGCTGTCAAAAGGGAATTGGATAAAGAGTTGAAGGGAAGAAAGTTACAGGGCTGTGAGGGATGAGCCAGGGGACTGGAATCATTGGGTAACTCTTTCAAAGAACAAACACAGTCTTGATGAACAATTTTGTGCTTCCTGAGACTTTCACATTTCTGTTTTCGATCCCCTGATATACCACTCTTCTTTCTTGAATGTTCTAATCTCCGCTGTTGTCGGTGTCTGCTTAAATTCCACCTTCATGTTGCAAGGCACTTTGGCAATGTACTGATGCGATGGGGTCGGAATCGAAATTCTGCAGAGAAGGTCATCACTTCTGTTTTTAAGGAGAGTCAGTTGACTATTTGACAGCAAGGGGCATCGCAATTAGACTACACCTGTCTTGTTCCCCAAGTCCAGATGCACCTCCATCTGGTGGCATCTTGATGGCAATCTTCAATGGGAACCTGGAGAAGAGAGAGTGTGCAAAAGTCCCTCAATACTGACCCTCTGATGGTGCAACACTCCCTCAGTACTGACCCTTTGACGGTGCAACACTCCCTCAGTACTGACCCTCCGATGGTGCAACGCTCCCTCTGTACTGACTCTCTGACAGTGCGGCGCTCCCTCCGTACTGACCCTCTGACAGCGCGGCGCTCCCTCCGTACTGACCCTCTGACAGCGCGGCGCTCCCTCCGTACTGACCCTCTGACAGCGCGGCGCTCCCTCCGTACTGACCCTCTGACAGCGCGGCGCTCCCTCCGTACTGACCCTCTGACAGCGCGGCGCTCCCTCCGTACTGACCCTCTGACAGCGCGGCGCTCCCTCCGTACTGACCCTCTGACAGCGCGGCGCTCCCTCCGTACTGACCCTCTGACAGCGCGGCGCTCCCTCCGTACTGACCCTCTGACAGCGCGGCGCTCCCTCCGTACTGACCCTCTGACAGCGCGGCGCTCCCTCCGTACTGACCCTCTGACAGCGCGGCGCTCCCTCCGTACTGACCCTCTGACAGCGCGGCGCTCCCTCCGTACTGACCCTCTGACAGCGCGGCGCTCCCTCCGTACTGACCCTCTGACAGCGCGGCGCTCCCTCCGTACTGACCCTCTGACAGCGCGGCGCTCTCTCAGAAGAGAAGTGGGTTCCAGTATGTGGGGCTCTGGCATCAGTACTAGGGAAAGTGGGGCTGTACCGTTGGGACGGTTTACGTCTGAACCATGCCGGAACGAGTGTCCTTGCAAATCGCATAACTAGGGAAGTAGAGAGGGCTTTAAACTAAACAAGAGGGGTGAGGGATCAAGTTTGGGCAGAGGTAGCAATTGAACGTGTCGAGTCGAGACAGGAGAGCAAAAATGTAATATGTGAAATGAGGGTGAGAGAATGGCAAGAAGGGACACAGAGAAAAAAACCTAAGAATATATCAACAGTCAAGACTAGATGTCACTAAAGTAAGAAAAAGACAAAACTGAAGCCTCTCTATCTGAATGCCCGTAGCATTCATAACAAAGTAAATGAATTGATGACCCACACTGAAGCAAATAAATATGATCTGATAGTAATTACGGAGACGTGCTTGCAGGATGACAAAGTTTGGGTCCTTAACATTGAGGGGTAAATGACATTCAAGAATAATAGGAAGCTAGTTAAAGGTGGAGGGGTAGCACTGTTAATCAAAGAGGGCATTGGTGTAATAGTTAGATATGACCTTGGTTCAGGGGATCAGGATGTAGAATCGGTTTGGGTGGAAATGAGGAATAATTGGGGGAAAAAGTCACTAATGGGAGTGGTCCACAGGCCCCCTAACGGTAGCCACAGTGTAGGACAAAGTATACAAGAGAAAATATTGCGTACTTGTGATAAAGGGGCAGCAATAACCATGGGTGATTTTAATCTAACATAAACTGGAAAAATCAGATTGGCAGTAGTAGTCTGGATAAAGAGTTGTTAAAATGCTTTCCATGTAGTTTCTTAGAGCTGCATGTTCTCGAACCAACCAGATTATATTAGACTTGGTATTGTGTAATGAGACAGGATTAGTTAATGGCCTCAGAATAAAGGCACCCCGAGGTAGTGGCAACCACAATATGATTGAATTTTACATCCAGTTTGAAAGGGAGAAGAATGGGTCTAAGACTAGTATCTTAAACTTAAATAAGGGCAACTTTGTGGGGATGAAAACTGAGCTAGCTGAAGTGAACTGGGAAACCAGGCTAGAGGATAGATCAATAGAGAAACAGTGGCAGACATTTAAGGGGATATTTCAGAGTACTCATAATAAGTACATTCTGACTATAAAGAAAAATTCTAAGGGGAGGACCCACCATCCATGGTTAACTAAAGAAGTTAAGGAAAGCATCAAACTTAAGGGAAAACCATACAACTCCGCAAAAATGAGTAGTAGGACAGATAATTGAACAGAATATAAAGAAAGGCAGAGAATGGCTAAGAGGTTAACCAGGAGAAAGAAATGAGAGTATGAGAGGAAGCTAGCTAGAAATGTACTTAAAAAGGAAAAAAGTAAGTAATGAGTGTTGGTCCTCTAGAGAGTGACAGTGGGGAGTTAATAGTAGATAATAAGGAAATGGCGGAAGCAATAAACAAATATTTTGCTCCTGTGTTCACTATAGAAGATACAAAAAACAATCCAGCAATAGCTGCAAATCAGGAGCTGAAAGGGAGAGAGGAACTTGGTGAAATTTGAAATCACTAGGGAAACGGTACTGAGCAAATTGATGGAGCTGCAGAATGGCAAGTCTCTGAGTCCCAATGGACTACATCCTAAGGGCTTAAAAGAGGTTGCTAATGAGGTAGTCGATGAGCTGGTGTTAATTTTTCAAAATTCGCTAGATTCTGGAAAGGTTCCATCAGATTGGAAAGTAGCAAATATAACCCCTCTATTCAAGAAGGGAGGGAGGCAGAAAACAGGAAACGATAGGCCAGTTAGCTTGACGTCTGTCGTGGGGAAGTTATTAGAATCAAACGTTAAGGAGGTTATAGCTGGGCGCTTAGAAGAGCTCAAGGTAATCAGGAAGAGTTAGCATGGCTTTGTGAAAGAAAAATCATGTTTAACCAAGTTATTAGTTTTTTTTTGAAGGAGTAACATGCACAGTGGGTAAAGGGGAGCTTGTGGATGTGCTGTACTTGCACTTCCAGAAGGCATTTGATAAGGTGCCACGTCAAAGATTATTATGGAAAATAAAAGCTCATGGTGTAGTGGGTAATGTATTAGCATGGATAGAAGATTGGCTGGCTAGCAGAAAACAGACCATGCATAAATGGGTCTTTTTCTGATTGGCAGGATGTGACGAGTGGAGTCCCACATGGGTCTGTACTGAGGCCTTAATTTTTTAGGATTTACATCAATGAATTAGATGAGGGGAATGAAGACATGGTAGCTAAATGACACAGATGACACAAAGATAGGTAGGAAAGTATGTTATGAAGCGGACATGAGGAGGTTGCAGGTGGATATAGATAGGTTGAGCGAGTGGGCAAAGGTCTGGCAAATGGAGTTTACTGTGAGAAAATGTGAAGTTGTTCACTTTGGCAGGAAAAACAAAAAATAAGAGTATTGCTTAAATGGAGAACAGCTGCATAATTCTGAGGTGCAGAGGGATCTAGGTGTTCTAGTACATGAGTCACAAACAGCAAGTAATTAAGAAGGCTAATGGAATGCTATTTTTTATTACAAGAGGGATTAAACATTAATTAAAGTAAGGATGTTATGCTTCTGTTATACAGGACATTGGTGTGCACCTCAAATACTGTGTGCAATCTTGGTCTCCTTATTAAAGGAAGGATGGAGGTGCTCCAAAGGAGATTTACTAGATTGATACCTGAAACGAGTGGGTTGTTTTACGAGGAAAGAGTGAACAGACTGGGTTTGTTTCCACTTTAGAGTTTAGAAGAGTGAGAGGTGATTTGATTGAAGCATACAAGATCCTGAAAGGTCTTGACAAAGTAGACGTTAAAAGGATGTTTCCTCCAATGGCTGAGCCCAGAACTAGGGGCCACTGTTTTAAAATTAGGGGTCGCCCTTTTAGGACAGAGATGAGGAGAAATTTTTTTCTCCCAAGTGGGTTGTACGACTTTGGAATTCTCGGCCTCAGAAGGTGGTGAAGGCGGGGTCATTGAATATTTATAAGGCGGAGGTAGATAGATTCTTGTTAGGCAAGGAAATCAAAGGTTATCAGGGATAGATGGGAATGTGGAAATCGAAACACAAGAAGATCAGCCATGATATTTTTAACTGGCGGAGCCGGCTTGGGAGGCCGAATGGCCTACTCCTGTTTCCATTTCTTATGTTCTTATGCTCTATGACCCTCTGCTAGTGCAGCACACCCTCAGTACTGACCCTCTGACAGTGCGCCACTCCCTCAGTACTGACCCTCTGACAGTGCGCCACTCCCTCAGTACTGACCCTCTGACAGTGCGCCACTCCCTCAGTACTGACCCTCTGACAGTGCGCCACTCCCTCGGTACTGACCCTCTGACAGTGCGGCACTCCCTCGGTACTGACCCTCTGACAGTGCGGCACTCCCTCGGTTATGACCCTCTGACAGTGCGGCACTCTCTCGGTACTGACCCTCTGACAGTGCGGCACTCCCTCGGTACTGACCCTGTGACAGTGCAGCACTCCCTCGGTACTGACCCTCTGACAGTGCGGCACTCCCTCGGTACTGACCCTGTGACAGTGCGCCACTCCCTCGGTACTGACCCTCTGACAGTGCGCCACTCCCTCGGTACTGACCCTGTGACAGTGCGCCACTCCCTCGGTACTGACCCTGTGACAGTGCGCCACTCCCTCGGTACTGACCCTCTGACAGTGCGCCACACCCTCGGTACTGACCCTCTGACAGTGCGCCACTCCCTCGGTACTGACCCTCTGACAGTGCGCCACTCCCTCGGTACTGACCCTGTGACAGTGCGCCACTCCCTCGGTACTGACCCTGTGACAGTGCGCCACTCCCTCGGTACTGACCCTGTGACAGTGCGCCACTCCCTCGGTACTGACCCTGTGACAGTGCGCCACTCCCTCGGTACTGACCCTCTGACAGTGCGCCACTCCCTCGGTACTGACCCTCTGACAGTGCGCCACTCCCTCGGTACTGACCCTCTGACAGTGCGCCACTCCCTCGGTACTGACCCTCTGACAGTGCGCCACTCCCTCGGTGCTGACCCTCTGACAGTGCGCCACTCCCTCGGTGCTGACCCTGTGACAGTGCGCCACTCCCTCGGTGCTGACCCTGTGACAGTGCGCCACTCCCTCGGTGCTGACCCTGTGACAGTGCGCCACTCCCTCGGTGCTGACCCTGTGACAGTGCGCCACTCCCTCGGTGCTGACCCTGTGACAGTGCGCCACTCCCTCGGTGCTGACCCTGTGACAGTGCGCCACTCCCTCGGTGCTGACCCTGTGACAGTGCGCCACTCCCTCGGTGCTGACCCTGTGACAGTACGGCACTCCCTCGGTACTGACCCTGTGACAGTGCGCCACTCCCTCGGTACTGACCCTGTGACAGTGCGCCACTCCCTCGGTACTGACCCTCTGACAGTGCGCCACTCCCTCGGTACTGACCCTCTGACAGTGCGCCACTCCCTCGGTACTGACCCTGTGACAGTGCGCCACTCCCTCGGTACTGACCCTCTGACAGTGCGCCACTCCCTCGGTACTGACCCTGTGACAGTGCGCCACTCCCTCGGTACTGACCCTGTGACAGTGCGCCACTCCCTCGGTACTGACCCTCTGACAGTGCGCCACTCCCTCGGTACTGACCCTCTGACAGTGCGCCACTCCCTCGGTACTGACCCTCTGACAGTGCGCCACTCCCTCGGTACTGACCCTGTGACAGTGCGCCACTCCCTCGGTACTGACCCTCTGACAGTGCGCCACTCCCTCGGTACTGACCCTCTGACAGTGCGCCACTCCCTCGGTACTGACCCTGTGACAGTGCGCCACTCCCTCGGTACTGACCCTCTGACAGTGCGCCACTCCCTCGGTACTGACCCTCTGACAGTGCGCCACTCCCTCGGTGCTGACCCTGTGACAGTGCGCCACTCCCTCGGTGCTGACCCTGTGACAGTGCGCCACTCCCTCGGTGCTGACCCTGTGACAGTGCGCCACTCCCTCGGTGCTGACCCTGTGACAGTGCGCCACTCCCTCGGTGCTGACCCTGTGACAGTGCGCCACTCCCTCGGTGCTGACCCTGTGACAGTGCGCCACTCCCTCGGTGCTGACCCTGTGACAGTGCGCCACTCCCTCGGTGCTGACCCTGTGACAGTGCGCCACTCCCTCGGTGCTGACCCTGTGACAGTGCGCCACTCCCTCGGTGCTGACCCTGTGACAGTGCGCCACTCCCTCGGTGCTGACCCTGTGACAGTGCGCCACTCCCTCGGTGCTGACCCTGTGACAGTGCGCCACTCCCTCGGTGCTGACCCTGTGACAGTGCGCCACTCCCTCGGTGCTGACCCTGTGACAGTGCGCCACTCCCTCGGTGCTGACCCTCTGACAGTGCGCCACTCCCTCGGTGCTGACCCTCTGACAGTGCGCCACTCCCTCGGTGCTGACCCTCTGACAGTGCGCCACTCCCTCGGTGCTGACCCTCTGACAGTGCGCCACTCCCTCGGTGCTGACCCTGTGACAGTGCGCCACTCCCTCGGTGCTGACCCTGTGACAGTGCGCCACTCCCTCGGTGCTGACCCTGTGACAGTGCGCCACTCCCTCGGTACTGACCCTGTGACAGTGCGCCACTCCCTCGGTACTGACCCTGTGACAGTGCGCCACTCCCTCGGTACTGACCCTGTGACAGTGCGCCACTCCCTCGGTACTGACCCTGTGACAGTGCGCCACTCCCTCGGTACTGACCCTGTGACAGTGCGCCACTCCCTCGGTACTGACCCTGTGACAGTGCGCCACTCCCTCGGTACTGACACTGTGACAGTGCGCCACTCCCTCGGTACTGACCCTCTGACAGTGCGCCACTCCCTCGGTACTGACCCTCTGACAGTGCGCCACTCCCTCGGTACTGACCCTGTGACAGTGCGCCACTCCCTCGGTACTGACCCTGTGACAGTGCGCCACTCCCTCGGTACTGACCCTCTGACAGTGCGCCACTCCCTCGGTACTGACCCTCTGACAGTGCGCCACTCCCTCGGTACTGACCCTCTGACAGTGCGCCACTCCCTCGGTACTGACCCTCTGACAGTGCGCCACTCCCTCGGTACTGACCCTCTGACAGTACGCCACTCCCTCGGTACTGACCCTCTGACAGTACGCCACTCCCTCGGTACTGACCCTCTGACAGTACGCCACTCCCTCGGTACTGACCCTCTGACAGTACGCCACTCCCTCGGTACTGACCCTCTGACAGTGCGCCACTCCCTCGGTACTGACCCTCTGACAGTGCGCCACTCCCTCTGTACTGACCCTCTGACAGTGCGCCACTCCCTCGGTACTGACCCTCTGACAGTGCGCCACTCCCTCGGTACTGACCCTCTGACAGTGCGCCACTCCCTCAGTACTGACCCTCTGACAGTGCAGCTCTCCCTCAGTACTGACCCTGTGACAGTGCGCCACTCCCTCAGTACTGACCCTCTGACAGTGCGCCACTCCCTCAGTACTGACCCTGTGACAGTGTGCCACTCCCTCTGTACTGACCCTGTGACAGTGCGCCACTCCCTCGGTACTGACCCTCTGACAGTGCGCCACTCCCTCGGTACTGACCCTCTGACAGTGCGCCACTCCCTCAGTACTGACCCTCTGACAGTGCGGCACTCCCTCTGTACTACCACTGTCCTTTCAACACAGTGCATATGCAGGGCCGGGACCACCTTCACTGCCTGAACACTGCTCAGGAGCTTCAGTGGTATGGGAGCAGCTGCCACCACAGCAAAAGCTACATCAGTGGGGAGATCAGCCTCCCTGATGTGTCTGAATACAACGGGGGCCCTGTGCTTTGTCAGGAAGATTTCAACCCATTACCAGAATGGGAGCTGATTGCTCTGTTAAATACTCACTGATTAACCAGTGCCTCTCGGCTGTCTAGCTGATGCATCTGGAAGCCCAGCTCCAGAAAAGGTACACGGAGATGGAAAGATATCACAGTCTGCTCAATGTGATCCTTCTCCCTTCGCTCTCTACCTTCCTCGAGAACCACCAGAGACTGTGAGAGAGACCAACAAGAAGAAACAGAGAAAGAGACAGTTCGGGTGTAGAAATAAGCCACAGAGAGGAAGTGTGAGGGAACGAGAGATATATAGAGCATAGAAAATAATGGACAGAAGGGGATAGAGATGGGGAAGATGGAGACCAAGAGAGTGATAGGGGGACAGCAAAAGGGATAGAGGTAGTCAGAAAGTGAAGAGAAAGAAAGCAAGAGACAAAGAGGAGAGAAGGAGAGCGGGAGGAGATAGAGATAGACAGAAAGCAATAGGAAGAGAAAGAGGGAGACAAATAGACAAAATGAATAAAGAGTGAACAGAAAGGTGGAAAGACAGAAAAAGAGGGAGTTGAAGAGAAAGAGAGAGAGAGAGAGAGAGAGAGACAAAGATATGGAGAGATGCTGGAAGGTTGTGCGCCCACGTACTCTTTCATCCCAAATATTAGACGATGGTTTAACTAAAAACACACTTTCTTTCAATTTGATTCAGTCCTATGCAGGGGTGTTTTATAGATCTGACTTTAATTAGCCAGCCTGTAACCTAATCTGTCTCTGACAGATGATTTCATTTGCTGTTACAACTGCCTTTAAGTTAGCAGCCCACTGGCAGATGAAGGCACAGTGTCCTACAGAGCCTCTGCTCAATGACAGGACTCACAAACGGCTGCGACCTTGCACTTGCCTCCACCCTCCAGTCGGCCAGCAACAGGAGGCAACAGGCAGCCAACGTGTGTGTGGGTTTTTGTGAGATGACTGAATCCTTTAGCAGGAGCTTGTGAGGAACACACTGTGACTGAGAAAAGTCACAGAGGGGGAGAGGGCGTAGGGCCTGTTCATTCCGAGCAAGCTGGTTCCCTTGGCACGGACAACACCCTGTGGCATTTTCTGGCCGTGTGCAAAACAGTCGGCTTGATTGAGAGAGAGGGAGGATCACAGCAGAAAAAGTTCAGCCGGAACTTTGACTCGCTGATAGCTGCCGGGCTTTACTGATTGCTGCCTGTTTGCAGGAGGACCTTCTACAGCAGATAACCAACAGGTACGGATGTGTGTTTGGGGGCATGGGGGGAGCAACAGGCAGTGGAACAGGGAGGGAGAATGACTGGGCATGTGGGGGCAATGCAGGGTGGACAGGGGGTTGGTCAGAATAACACAGCAATAAAAAGCTACCTTGATCAGGAAATATTTGACATTTACTAGCAATTCTTGAAGTAAGATTATTGCTGCAACTTTTTCAATACACTCTCATTGGCCACTTGAGCTGCACTTGTGAAGGCTGCGAGAGGGTCTCGTCCATATGATTAACCTTCAGTAACCATTACCTTCAATACCTCCACTCTCTGCAAGGCATGGACTCTCACTGGGGTACAGTTCCACACACACGGACTCTAACTGGGGTACAGTTCCACACACACTGACTCTCACTGGGGTACAGTTCCACACACACTGATTCTCACTGGGGTACAGTTCCACACACACTGACTCTCATTGGGGTACAGTTCCACACACACTGACTCTCACTGGGGTACAGTTCCACACACATTGACTCTCACTGGGGTACAGTTCCACACTTCGTGGACACTCACTGGGGTACAGTCCCACACACACTGACTCTCACTGGGGTACAGTTCCACACACACTGACTCTCACTGGGGTACAGTTCCACACAAACTGACTCTCACTGGGGTAAGTGTTCCACACAAACTGACTCTCACTGGGGTACAGTTCCATGCACGCTGATTCTCACTGGGGTTCAGTTCCACACACTGACTCTCACTGGTGCACAATCCCACACACACTGACTCTCACAGGGGTACAGTTCCACACACACTGACTCTCATTGGTGTACAGTTACACACACACTGACTCTCACTGTTGCACAGTCCCACACACACACTGACTCTCACAGGGGTACAGTAACACAAGCGCTGACTCTCACTGGGGTACAGGTCCACACACACTGACTCTCATTGGGATACAGTTCCACACACACTGACTCTCACTGGGGTAAGGGTTCCACACACACTGACTCTCACTGGTGCACAGTTCCAGACACACTGACTCTCACAGAGGTACATCAAAACACACACTGACTCTCACTGGGGTACAGTTCCACACACACTGACTCTCACTGGGGTACAGTTCCACACACACTGACTCTCACTGGGGTACAGTTCCACATACACTGACTCTCACTGGGGTACAGTTCCACACACACTGACTCTCTCTGGGGTACAGTTCCACACACACTGACTCTCTCTGGGGTACAGTTCCACACACACTGACTCTCACTGGGGTACAGTTCCACACACACTGACTCTCACTGGGGTACAGTTCCACACACACTGACTCTCACTGGGGTACAGTTCCACACACACTGACTCTCACTGTGGTACAGTTCCACACATACTGACTCTCACTGGGGTACAGTTCCACACACACTGACTCTCACTGGGGTACAGTTCCACACACACTGACTCTCACTGGGGTACAGTTCCACACACACTGACTCTCACTGGGGTACAGTTCCACACACACTGACTCTCACTGGGGTACAGTTCCACACACACTGACTCTCACCGGGGTACAGTTGCACATACACTGACTCTCACTGGGGTACAGTTGCACACACACTGACTCTCACTGTGGTACAGTTCCACACACACTGACTCTCACTGGGGTACAGTTCCGCTCATACTGGCCTGAAATTTTCCCTTGTCAGGAGGGCGCGATCAGCGGGCCTGGGAGTGGCTGGGAAATGAGCCCCAACTGCGATCGGCCTCCAGCCGTGATTTCACGCTGGCTGGCCAATTAACGGCCAGACGGCCTGAAGCTTGCACTGGGAAGCTCAGCGCTGCCGGGGTGGTGGAGGGGAAGACTGGGGGGGCTGTCATGTCACTGTGGGCGTGGGTGAGTGCTTTGAGAGAGCACCCTGAAGGCAGACAGCCGCCTCAAGGAGCTGCAGACCTGCAAATAATCAAATGAAGCACAAAAAAGCTGCAAAAAATGTCCATGCAGCACACTCAGCGCCTGGAAGCATACCTTGTAAAAATGCTGTACCCGGATATTTCTCTTTACTTTATTTCCTAGCAGAGATTTCATCCCCCACTTGGATGAGGTTTCCTCAGAAATGTAAAGGACCACCTGGCCGATTCACCCGTCCACCAACTGTAAGGTTGAACGGGCCATGACAAATTGCACCCGTATTATGGGCTTACTTGCCAGAAGCGTGCCTGCTGAGTGAAATGTCGCGTGGGGGTGGGATGACATCAGGATGCTTCCCCGACATCATCTCGCGCGATTGTACACCCACTCGGGTCGGCCTGCGCCAGCCTGCAGAACGTAAAATTCTGCCCACTGACTTTCAGGGGAGTACAGTCCCACATACACTGGCCAGGATTTTGCCCTCATCAGGCGGGCTTGGCGGGGGGCAGTGGGAGTGGTCGGGAAACAAATTGCCGCCAGCGATCAGGCCCTGACTGCGGTTTCACACTGGCAGGCTAATTAAGGCCCACCCAGCAGGAAACGTGCGCTGCAGTGCTCAACATTGCCTTTGTGCAGTGAGTGAGGGAGGGAGAAGGGTGAGCGCGGAACTTCACGCAGGAAAAGTTCCCTGAGACACAGAGCTGCCTCAGAGAGATGAAGATTTTAAAAGTAAAAATAAAAAATTGTCCTGCCCTCTCATTGCTGACCCTCTGACAGTGCAGCACTCCCTCAGTACTGACCCTCTGACAGTGCAGCACTCCCTCAGTACCGACCCTCTGACAATGCAGCGCTCCCTCTGACAATGCAGCGCTCCCTCAGTACTAGCCCTCTGACAATGCAGCGCTCCCTCAGTACTGACCCTCTGACAGTGCAACACTCCCTCTGTCAGAGATATTAGAAAGGCTGGCTGTATTTAACGTTGATAAGTCACCAGAACCAGATGGGTGCATCCGAGGATACTGAGGGGATCAAGAATGGAAATTGTGGAGGCACTGTCCATAATCTTCCAATCCTCCTTAGATTACAGGGGTGCTGTCAGAGGACTGGAGAATTGCAAATGTTACAGCCTTGTTTAGAAAGGGTTTAAGGATAAATCCAGCAACTACATGCCAATCAGTTTAACCTCAGTTGTGGGAAGCTTTTAGAAATGATAATCCGGGATATAATTAACAGTCATTTGGACAAATTTGGATTAATTAAATAAATTTATTATTTGTTCTGTGAAATTTGGTATTAATGGCAAATTATGTTTAACTAACTTGCTTGCAGTCATTGACGAAGCAACAGAGAAGGTTGATGAGGGTAACGTGATTGATGTGGTATAGCCAGACTTCCAAAAGATGTTTGATAGAGTGCCACATAATAGACTTGTCAGCAAACCTGAAGTGGCATGGATATAAAGTTGCCTGAGTGACAGGAATCAGAGAGTCATGGTGAACCATTGTTTCACGAATTGGACGAGGGTGCAAAGTGGATTTCCCTGGGGATTGGGACTAGGTCTCCTGCTTTCCTTGATATATATATTAATGACCTCAACTTGAGTGTACAGGACATAATTTCAGAAAATGCAAATTACACAAAACTTGGAAGTATGGTGAGCTGTGAGGAGTGTAGTGACTGACTTCAAGAGGACATAGACAAGTTGGTGGAATGGGCGGAGCAGGTAACAGTTGAAATTTGATGCAGAGAATCATGAAATGCTACATTATAGCACAAACAAATGTGGAGAAACAATATAAAATAAAAGATGTAATTCTGAAGAGGATGTAGGAGCAGAGGGACCTGGGGGTTACACTGAGAATGATTCATCTGCGCTTTGTGTAATCTTGTGTTACACGGATACATTTCTGTATTTCCCTACATCACAACAGTGACTGTGCTTTGGAAATACTCCATTGGCCCTGGGTTGCTTTGTGGGTGTGATAAGGCGCAAAGGGATAATCCCTATTGGCTGTTGACAATCCTTGGTTTCAACTTTCAGGAGGGAACTTGGCAGGCACGTGGAAACCAGGTGATAATATCAGAGAGGAATGCCAAGGCGTACTGAATACTATGATAGGTTTGTGGGTAGGTAGATAGAGAGGCAGACAAACACAGACAGATAGAATAATAAGTAAATAGGTGGGATCAGTGTAAGAGAGAAAGTAATAAAGTCTTATTAAGGGTTGCCTGCATATATGTGAATGCACAGAGTGTTGTAAATAAGATTGGTGAGCTACAGGCACAGATTGCCTTGTGGGAATACGATGCTGTGGCTATAACAGAGACCTGGCTCAAGGAAGGGTGGGACCATGTGTTTAATATCCCTGGATACAGTTTGTTCAGGAAAGATAGGAAAGGGAGAAAAGGTGAGGAGGAGCAGGGGTTGATTTAGGAGAACATTGCAGTGCTAGAGAAAGAGGACAGAATCTATTTGGTTAAAGCTAAGGAACAAAACAAGGTGTGATTACATTGCTCGGTGAGTCTGTAGACTACCAAATAGTGGGAAAGATGTGGAGGAACAAATTTGCAAGGAAATTACAGAGAGGTGCAAGAATTATAGTGTAGTTATAATGGGGGACTTTAATTATCCCAATATAGACTGGGATAGTAGTAGTGTAAAGGGCAGAGTTCCTAGAGTGTGTTCAGGAAAATTTACCAGTCCAACAAGAAATGAGGCATTGCTGGACCAGACTCTTGGGAATGAGATGGACCAAGTGAATCAAGTGTCAGTTGTTGAACATTTTAGGGGGCAGTGATCTTTGTAACGTTGGGCTAAATTTTGCTGTCGGCGAACAGGGGCCGGGGCCCGCTCGCTGACGCGTAAAATCACGCGCGGTGACATCGGGCAGAACTCCCGACCTCATCCCGCCCCATTTAAATTTTCAGGAAGGCAGGGGCGCGGCAAAATCAGCTGTGGGCCCGCTGACCTGTCAATGGCAAATTGAGGCCACTGACAGGACCATTTAAACAATTAAAGGACCTGCCCGTCCAACCTTAAGGTTGGTGGATTGACCAGGAGTCCCGGCAACAAATAGATAAAACATGAAACCTCATCCACTGGTGGGATGAGGTATCATGTAGGGTTTTAAACAGTTTAATAAAGTTATTATGTAAATTATGAACATGTCCCATCTCATGTGACATTGTGACATGAGGGGGACATGTTAAGGATTTTTTTTTAATTTTTAATGTTTTTAAAAGTGTCAGCAATCTCCCTGAGGCTGCACTGAGCCTCAGGGGGATGTGCGCTCTTTCGCTTTTGGGGAATCCCCACCTCCCCACCCCCACAGGGAGTGCATAATGCTTCCCGCCGGACGTCACGCTGGGCCTTAATTGGCCCACCCAAGTAAAATGACGGCGGGGCCCACTTCTCCGGCAGGGATCGGCTCACCGCCCATCGGAGATTGGGTTGGGCCTGCCCACCCAGCAGGCAGAAAATTCTGCCCGTAAGGTTTAGGTTGGCTTTGGAAAAGGACAAAGATCAATCCAGAGTAAGAATAATTAATTAGGGGAAAGCCAACTTTAGTGGGGTAAGATAAGATCTGGGCCAAATAAATTGGAGTCAAAGACTGGCAGGAAAAACGATGGCTGACCAACGGGCTACCTTCAGAGAAGAGATGGTTTGGGCACAGTCAAGGTAAATTCCCTTGAAAGGGAAAGGTAGGACAAACAAATATGGAGCTTCCTGGATGACAAAAGAGATAGAAATTAAGATAAAGAAGGAAAAGTGCGCTTTAGACTTCTGGTAGGAAATACTAATGAGAACCACGCTGAATATAGAAGGTTCAGAGGGGAGGTGAAAAATAAAGAGAAGCAAAGAGGGAGCATGAAAAGAGACTGGCAGCTAACATAAAAGAGACATCCAAAGTCTTCTATAGGCACAGAAAGAGTTAACAGGTGCTCAAAACGAAGAGCAGAACTAATTAGGGACCAAAAAGTGGATTTAGATGTGGAGACAGAGGGGATAGCTGGGGTGTTAAATTAATACTTTGAATCTGTCTTTACCAAGGAAGAAGATTCTACCCAGGCCACAGTGAAAGAGGAGGTAATTCAGACACGGGAGGGTTCAAAATTGATAAGGAGGAGGTATAGGACAGGCTGCCTGTACTAAAAGTTGATAAGGCACCAGGACTGGATGAGATGTATCCAAGGATACTGAGGGAAAGGCACTGGCCATAATTTTTCATCCTTCCTTAGACTCGGGTGGTGCCAGAGGACTGGAGAATTGTAAACATTACACTCTTTTTCATAAAAGGATGTAGAGAGAAGCCCAGCAACTGTAGGCCAGTCAGTTTAACTTTGGTAGTGGGGAAATTTCTAGTCATAATAATTCAGGAGAAAATTAATAATCACATGAAAAATGTGGGCTAATTACAGTAAGCCAGCAAGGATTTCTTAAGGTAAAATAGAGTTTAACTAACTTGCTAGAGTTTTTTGAAGAGGTAACTGAGAGGGTTGATGAAGGCAATGCTGTTGATGTGGTGTATATGGACTTTCAAAAGGTATTTGAAACAGTGCCACACAACAGACTTAGGAGCAAAGTTATAGCTCATGGGATAAAAGGGACAGTAGCAACATGGATACGAAATTGGCTGAGTGACAGGAAACAGGGAGTAATGGTTAATGGATATTTTTCGGGCTAGAGGAAGGTTCGTAATGGAATTCCCCAGGGTCGGTATTGGGACCCTTGCTTTTCCTGATATATGTTAATGACCTAGATTTTGGTGTACAGGGCACAATTTCAAAATTTGCAGATGATATGAAACTTGGAAGCATCATGAACTGTGAGGAGGACAGTGTTAAACTTCAAAAGGACATAAACAAGTTGGTGAAATGGGCGGACAGGTGGCAGATGAAGTTCAATGCAGAGAAATGTGAAGTGATGCATTTTGGTAGAAAGAGCATGGAGAGACACAATCTAAAATAAAGGTTACAACTCTAAAGGGGGTGCAGGAGCAGAGGGACCTGGATGTATATGTGCATAAATCATTGAAGGTGGCAGGACAGGTTGAGAGAACAGTTAATAAAGCACGCAGTATCCTTGGCTTTATTAATAGGGATATAGAAGACAAGAGCAAGGAGGTTATGTTGAACTTGTAGAATACATTAGTTCGGCCTCAGCTGGAGTATTGTGTCCAGTCCTGGGCTCCGCACTGTTGGAAGGATATGAAGGCATTGGAGAGAGTGCAGAAAAGATTCATGAGAGTAATTCCAGGGATGAAGAACGTCAGTTATGAAGATAAATTGGAGAAGATGGGACTGTTTTGCTTAAAGAGAAGGCTGAGAGGAGATTTGATAGAGGTTTCAAAATCATGAAGGATCTGGACAGGTTAGATAGGGAGAAACTGTTCCCACTCGTGAAAGGCTCGAGAACAAGAGGGCACAGATTTAAAAAAATTTGTAAAGGGATTATTAGTGATATGAGAAAAAATGTATACATGCACCAAGTGTTTAGGGTCTGGAATGCACTGCCTGCGAGTGTGGTGGAGGCATTCAAAAGAGAATTAAACTGCTATCTGAAAAGGAAGAATGTGCAGGGTTATGGGGAGAAGCCAGGAGAACGGAACTAGGTGAGTTCCTCATTTTGATAGTCAGTGCAGACAGGATGGGCTGAATGGTCTCCTTCTGCACTGTTTAAAAAAAAACCTGTGATTCTCTGGGAGGGAGGATTTTATGACTTGCGATAAGAAGGCGTTTAAAGGAGACAGTTAGGAGCTGCATTGTTTCCAGTCACCAAAGAGTCAAGGAATTGTGTGGGTGCTGCAACTCTGCAGTCCTGCCACATCCAGTCGTGAATGGTGGTGGACAATTAAACAATTCACTGGAGGAGGAGGCTCCACAAATATCCCCATCCTCAATGATGGAAGAGCCCAATACATCAGTGCAAAAGATAAGGCTGAAGTATTTGCAACAGTTTTCAGCCAGAAATGCTGAGTGAATAATCCATCTTGGCCTCCTCCGGAGCTCCCAGTATCACAGACGTCAGTCTTCAACCAATTTGACTTGCTCGACATGATCTCAGAAAACGGCTTAAGGCACTGGATACTGCAAAGGCTAAGGGCCCTGACAATATTCTGGCAATAGTACTGAAGACTTGTGCTCCAGAACTTGCTGTGCCCCTAGTCAAGCTGTTCTGGTACAGCTACAACACTGGCATCTACCCAGCTATGTGGAAAATTGTCCAGGTATGTCCTGTACACAAAAAGCAGGACAAATCCAACCTGGTCAATCAGTCTACTCTCCATCATCAGTAAAGTGATGGAAGGAGTCATCAACAGTGTTATAAAGTGGCATTTGCTCCGCAATAACCTGCTCACTGATGCCCAGTTTGGGTTCAGCCAGGGTCACTCAGCTCCTCACCTAGTTACAGCCTTGGTTCAAACATGGACAAAAGAGCTGAACCCTCAAGGTGAGGTGACAGTGACTGTCCTTGACATCAAGGCAGCATTTGACCAAGTATGGCATCACAGACATCACTGCAGGAGTTCCTCAGGGTAGTGTCCTAGGCCCAGCCACCTTCAGCTGCTTCATCAATGACCTTCCTTCCATCAGAAGGTCAGAAGTGGGGATGTTCACCGATGATTGCACAATGTTCAGCACCATTTGCGATTACTCAGATACTGAAGCAGTCCATGTTCAAATGCAGCAAGACCTGCACAATATCCAGGCTTGTGCTGACAAGTGGCAAATAACATTCACGCCACACCAGCTCTAGTCAATGACCATCTCCAACAAGAGAGAGCCTAACCATCGCCCACTGACATTCAGTGGCATTACCATCGCTGATTCAATATCCTGGGGGTTACCACTGACCAGAAACCAAACTGGACTAGCCATGTAAATACTGTGGCTATAAGAGGAGGTCAGAGGCTAGGGATCCTGTGACGAGTAACTCACCTCCTGACTCCCCGAAGCTTGTCCACCATTGACAAGGCGCAAGTCAGGAGTGTGATAAAATACTCCCCAATTGCCTGGGTGAGTGTAGCTCCAACACTCAAGAAGCTTGACACCATCCAGGACAAAGCAGCTCACTTGATTGGCACCACATCATCAAACATTTGCTCCCTCTACCACTGATGAACAGCGGCAGCAGTGTGTACCATCTACAAGATGTAGTGTAGAAACTCACCAAGGCTCCTTAAACAGTACCTTCCAAACCCATGACCACTACTTTCCAGAAGGACAAGGGCGGCAGACAGATGGAAACACCGTCTGCAAGTTCCCCTCCAAGTCACTCACCATCCTGACTTGGAAATATATCGCCGTTCCTTCACTGTCGCTGGGTCAAAGCCCTGGAACTGTCTCCCTAACAGCACTGTGGGTGTACCTACAGCACATGGACTGGAGCGGTTCAAGAAGGCAGCTCACCACCATCTTCTCAAGGGCAATTAGGGATAGACAGTAAATGCTGGCTTAGCCAATAATGCCCACATTCCATGAATGAAGTAAAAAAAATGTCCGATCTCAGTGTTGAGCCCTTCCTCCTGTTCTATTAGTAACATATTAGATGTCAGGTGAATGATTCAGCCCCATCTGATTCAGCAAGGGCTGTGTGTGCCTCATTGTCATCTCTTCTACAATGTCCCCATCAAACACTGTTAGGACAGGTACAGCATGCTGTTAGATACAGAGTAAAAAGCTCCCTTTACACTATTTCTATCAAACACTCGCAGGGCCAGGTACAGCACAAGATTAGATACAAAGTAAAGCTCCCTTAACACTGTCCCCATCAAACACTCGCAGGACAGGTACAGCACAGGTTTAGATACAGAGTAAAGCTCCTTCTATACTGTCCCCATCAAACACTCCCAGGACAGGTACAGCACGGGGTGAGATACAGAGTAAATCTCCCTCTACCCTGTCCCCATCAAACACTCCCAGGACAGGTACAGCACGGGGTAAGATACAGAGTAAATCTCCCTCTACACTGTCCCCATCAAACACTCCCAGGACAGGTACAGCACAGGGTTAGATACAGAGTAAATCTCCCTCTACACTGTCCCCATCAAACACTCCCAGGACAGGTACAGCACGGCATTGGATACTGACCAAGAAATGAGAGAAATGATGGTGAAGTTGAGAGGGTGGCCATGTGAATGGGTCAGTGACTTTTTGAAGAGAGTTACTTCAACATATGATCCATTTTAAATTGTACCTTCTGTTGCAACGAGCTTTGAAGGCTACTTGTACCATTCAGAATGCCCAGCTTAGATTCAAGGATATTTTTTTTTACCAGATTTCTTTTTGGCGCCTGCTGTACTCAGGAGGCAGTCTCCTGGGCTTCCATACACAGAAACCCTCCTCCCACCCATCTCATTGCCCTGCTTGCACTCTGCCACGCAGTAAATCATGAACTGCTCTGTTCCATCACTTGCCAACTGTTTCCTGCTTCCAGGTTTGTGTATTTGCAAACAATTTACTACACTTTTGAAAGTCTGGAATAGACACTTCAAAAACGTGCCACTATGATGGAGATTGAATGAAACCAATACCCCACTCTGTAGCCACTTACCTTCAATTGCCTTGCAACCCATTAACTTTTCCCATGAACCCTTTAAGACCAACCCACTTGCAACTTGACTTCCTCTGGTGAGTCCCCAGTGTTGGTCCTGGTAAAAGGTGGTCATGACCTTATTGTGAATATTTAAGACTCACACAGAGGTGGGTCGCATGGAAGTGGGAGTGGACATTTACTGGTGAGTTCAGATCTCAATGTTTCCATTGAAATTAGGACAAGCCTTGCCCCTTTAAGCAGCTCGTGCAAGTGGCCAATGCTGCAGACCTGGCAACAAAACATTAAACAAAATGTAAAGGAATAATTGTAGCGGAAAAGTTGAAGACGTTGGTCTAGGGAGAAAGGAGCTGGGGCAGAGCCCCAGACTGACATCTGTAGTAGATTTAAGCAGCCCCTTGTGTAATGCCTTCAGTATGTGATACTTAATACCATTCTATTTCAGTCATGTTACAGCCTCTTGGCTGATTTCCAAGCCAAGTCTTAATTTACAACTGGGAATGGCCAACGTGAAGTCATCGTCTTGAGTGGGGATTGGATAATTCACACTCTCAAATTTTAATAAAAGCTCCCATGTGACTCTTTAATTTCTATTACAATCCATGAACCAAAACAGCCCTGTTTACTGGGCAGTTTTAATATCCCTGTCGAAAACAGGACACTGTTAATACCCCCAGAATAATGTTAAAACTCCCAGGACACTGTCAATACCCCCAGGCCACTGTTAGTATGCACAGAATACGGTTAATACCCCTACTCCCAGAACACTGTTAATACTCCCAAAATACTATTAATACCCCAGGACACTGTTCATACTCCCAGAATACTGTTAATACTCCCAAAATACTGTTAATACCCCAGGACACTGTTCATACTCCCAGAATACTGTTAATACCCTCAGAGTACTGCTAATATGCCCAGGACACTCTTAATACCCCCAGAACTCTTAACACCCCCAGATTGCTGTTAATACCCCCCAGGACACTGTTAATACTCCCAGGTTGCTGTTAATACCAACAGGACATTGTTTATACCCCAGAAGACTGTTAGTAGCCCCAGGACACTGTTAATATTCCCAGGACACTGTTAATATCAGGAGCACACTATTAATAGTCCCAAGACACTGTTAATACCCACAAGACTCTGTTTATACTCCCAGGCTGCTGTTAATGCCCTCAGGGCACTATTAACACCACCAGGACACTGTTAATTCTCTCAGGCTGCTATTAATACCAACATAACACTGTTAGTACCCTGAGAAGGCTGTTAATACTCCCAGGACACTGTTAATAGCCCCAGGACATTGTTAATATTCCCAGGGCACCTTTAATATGCCCATTACACTGTTAATACCCCCAGGACACTATTAATACTCCCAGGACACTGAATATTCCCAGGGCACTGTTAATTACCGCCTCCCCCCCCCCCCCCCCCCCCCCCCCCCACACCCAGGACACAGTTAATACTCCAAGGCTGCTGCTAATACTCCCAGGACACTATTAATACCCCCAGGGCACTGTTAATACTACCAGGACAAGTTAAAATCCCCTGGACATTGTTAATATCCCCAGGACACTGGTAATACTCCCATGCTGCTGTTAATACCCCTAGGACACTGTTAATACTCCCAGACCACTGTTAATACCCCCAGGACACTTATTACTCACAGGTGCTGGTAATACCCCCAGGACACCGCTACTATTCCCGTGACCCTGTTAATTTCCCCAGGACACTCTTTATACCCCCAGGATGCTGTTAATACCCTCGGACACTTTTTATACTCCCATGTCAGCATTAATATGCCCAGGACACTGTTACTAATCCCAGGACACTGTTAATACCCACAAGACACCTTTATTATTCCCAGGTCAGCATTAATATTCCCAGGAAACTGTCAACACCCCCAGGACACTGTTACTACTCCCAGGATACTCTTAATAACCCTGTGACATTTTTATTACTACCAAAACACTGTTATGGCTCCCAGGACACAGTTAATAACCACAGGAGACTGTTAATACCTCCAGGCTGCTGTTAATACCCCTCAGAACCTGTTACTACTCCCAGGATACTATTAATACCCCCAGGATATTGTTAATATTCCTGGGGCACTTTTAAAACTCCCAGGACATTGTTAATATTCCAAAGACATTGCTAATACTCCTAAGACATTGTCAATGCCACCAGGGCACTGTTAATACTCCAAGGACACTGTTAATACCCCCAGGACACTGTTAATACCCCAAGGTCACTGTTAATCCTCCCAGAATACTGCTACTACCCCAGGACACTGCTAATACCCCCAGGGCACTATTGATACTCTCAGAATACGGTTAATACTCTAGGCTGCTGTTAATTACCGCAGGATACTGTTCATTGACCCAGGACACTGTTAACACTGGTCATCTTCCAAGGTTCTATAGATTCTGGAACAGTTCCTACAGTTTGGAGGGTAGCTAATGCAACCTCACTATTTAAAAAGGGAGGTAGAGAGAAAACAGGGAATTATAGACCAGTCAGCCTGACGTCTGTAGTGTGGAAAATTATAGAGTCCATTATAAAAGATTTAATAGCTGAGCACTTGGAAAACAGTGGCAGAATCGGACAGAGTCAGCATGGATTTACGAAAGGAAAATCATGCTGGACAAATCTACTGGAATTTTTCGAGGATGTAACTAATAGAGTTGATGAGGGGGAGCCAGTGGATGTGTTTTATTTGCACTTTCAGAAGGCTTTTGACAAAGTCTCACTTAAGAGATTAGCGTGTAAAATTAAAGCACATGGGATTGGGGGTAGTGCATTGAGATGGATAGAAAACTGGTTGGCAGACAGGAAACAAAGAGTAGGAATAAACGGGTCTTTTCCGAAAGGCAGGCAGTGACTAGTGGGGAACCGCAGGGATCGGTGCTGGGACCCCAGTTATTCACAATATATATTAATGATTTAGATGAGGGAATTAAATGTAATATCTCCAAATTTGCAGATGCCACAAAGCTGGGTGGGAGAGTGAGCTGTGAGGAGGATACAGAGGTGCTTCAGTGTGATTTGGACAAGCTGAGTGAGTGGGCAAATGCATGGCAGATGCAGTATAATGTGGATAAATGTGAGGTTATCCACTTTGGTAGCAAAAACAGGAAGGCAGATTATTATCTGAATGGCTATAAATTGAGAGAGGGGAATGTGCAATGAGACCTGGGTGTCCTTGTACACCAGTTGCTGAAGGTAAGCATGCAGGTGCAGCAGGCGGTAAAGAAGGCAAATGGTATGTTGGCCTTCATAGCCAGAGGATTTGAGTACAGGAACAGGGATGTCTTGCTGCAATTGTATAGGGCCTTGGTGAGACCACACCTGGAATATTGTGTGCAGTTTTGGTCTCCTTATCTGAGGAAGGATGTTCTTGCTAAAGAGGGAGTGCAGCAAAGGTTTACCCGACTGATTCCTGGGATGGCGGGACTGACATATGAGGAGAGATTGAGTCGATTAGGATTATATTCACTACAGTTCAGAAGAATGAGGGGAGGTCTCATAGAAACCTATAAAATTCCAACAGGACTAGTCAGGGTAGATGCAGGAAGGATGTTCCCAATGGTGGAGGTCACAGTCTGAAGATATGGGGTAGACCATTTAGGAGTGAGATGAGGAGAAATTTCTTCACCCAGAGAGTGGTGAGCCTGTGGAATTCATTACCACAGAAAGTAGTTGAGGCCAAAACATTGTATGTTTTCAAGAAGGAGTTAGATATAGCTCTTGGGTGAAAGGGATCAAAGGGTTTGGGGAGAAAGCAGGAGCAGGCTGTTGAGTTGGACGATCAGCCATGATCATAATGAATGGTGGAGCAGACTCGAAGGGCTGAGTGGCCTATTCCTGCTCCTGTTTTCTATGCTTCTATGTTAATACCCTTAGGACACTGTTCATATCCCCAGGAGACTTTTAATACTCCCAGGATACCTTTACTACTCCCAGGACACTGTTAATACCCGCAAGATACTTTTAATACTCCCAGGACACAGTTAATACCCCCAGGATATTGCTAATAGCCCCAGGACATTGTTAATATTCCCATGACATCTTTAATACTCCCGGGAAACAGTATCCCAGGAAACAGTTAGTATTCCCAGGGCACTTTTAATACCCCCAAGACACTATTAATACTCCCAGGACACCGTAAATACCCCCAGGTCACCAATAATACTCCCAGGACATTGTTAAAACTCCCAGGACATTGTTAGTACCCCCAGTACACAGTTAATACCCCCAGGACATTGTTAGTCACCCCTGGACATTGCTAATACCCCCAGGACACTATTAATGTCCCCAGGATACTGTTAATTACCCCCAGGATCTGGTTAATACCCTGAGGATACTGCTAATGCCCCCAGAACACTGTTCATAGCCCTGAGTTAAAACAGGACACTGCTAATACCCCAGAAGATTGATAATACCCCTTTTTAAAAACAGGACACTGTTAATACCCTGTCTAAAAATGTACTGACACACAATCCAGCTCTGGTTTAAATTGGGCTGTGTATTTTTATTTGAGTGATCATTTTCCATTTGTGCACTGATCTAAACAGTCACTTTCTCCAGATGGTGGGCCTGATCCCCAAGGGTTGCTGGCATTTGGAGAACTGTAGGGTGCCAGTGATGCAGTGTGAGGAATGTCAGCATTGATTCAAAATGTGGATTTAGAAGTGAAATCTTTAAATTATTTCCATTTATATGTTTTCATTATCCGATCTACCATCTCAGTAAGTCGTGCCTGGTTTAACTAGTGCTACCCATATAAATGTTGGTGGAATACGGATATTAGTCTGTGATGCTGACACAACTAAAGCAGAAAGAGAAACATATAGCAGGACAGTCAGAGACCAACATTTTTTATCACTTTTTTTTTAAAAAGGCCATGGGCAGGATATTGAGCTCGGTGTGCGCCCAACCGAGCCGAGTGTAAAATGACGCGTGATGACGTTGGGCATGGGTCTTGATGTCATGGCGTATCCCAAAGTATTCCGTTCGGCGGACATGCACCAGAATCGGCAGTGCACCCGCAAACAAATAAAAGTCCTGTTAAGGCCATTAAAAGGGTAATAACATTCAAATATACGCAGCCCGTCCAACCTAACGGTTGTCGGGCAGGCGAAAGCGCCAAGTGGCCTTTACACTTTTTAGGAAACCTCATCCACAGGCGGGATAAGGTTTCCTAAAGCCAATAAAAATAAAAAAAATTTTACGCTTGAATTAAAAACATGTCCGTCCCTGCTCATGTGACAGAGTCGGACATGTTTTATGACATTTTTATTTTGTTCATTACTTTTTTTAAACAGCGCTTCATCTCCCTGAGGCAGCTCCGTGCCTCAGGAAGATTGAGGTTCTCTTTTTGCGCACGTGTGAAGTTTACACTTGCCCCGCTGGCCCTCCTCCCCCCGCCTGCACAGGCAGCACTGTGCGCTGACGCTCGCGTCCCACGCTGCACCGGCCTTAATTGGCCCGCCCACATAAAATCGCAGCATGGTGCCAATTGCTGGAGTCGTTCAGCTTCCTGACCACCCCTACCTGCCACCGCCTGCCCCCACTGAGCACCCCTGCCAAGGGCAAAGTCCTGCCCCATGAATCTTTCATTCTTCAGTTCTGATAAAACGTCACAGACCTGAAACATTGGGGAGAATTTTTAGCTCGGCGGGTGGACGCGCACCAGACCTGATCGAGCGTAAAATGACGCTCGGTGTCGTCAGGCGAGCATCCTGACATCATTGTGCACTCCTGTGATATTTCGGTCGGCGGGCACACCCCAGAGTCGGCAGCGCATCCACCAACAATTGAAAGGCCTGTTAAGGCCATTAAAAAGTTAATTGAGAGAGATTTTTCACTGCCCGTCCAACCTAATGGTTAGCAGGCAGGCGAAAAGGCCAATTATTTAGGAAACTCACACTTGGGTGGGATGAGGTTTCCAACAGCAAATGAAAATAAAATAAACCAATTTAAAAATTTAATTAATAACATTTCCCTGCTCATGTGACAGATTCACATAAGGGGACATGTTTTATAACATTTTTAAAATCTTTATTTTTGATTTTGAAGAAGGCTCATCTCCCTGAGGTAGCTCTCTGCTTCAGGGAGACTTTCAAGCGCGCATCCACGTGCAAGCGCAAAGTTCACGCTCACCCTCCTCCCCCCCCATCCCACACAGGCAGTGCTGAGCGCTGCTGCTCACAATTTACACTGGGCAGGCCTTAATCATGCATTTTGGAAGGTCTAATACAGGCAGGAATTATACAGTAAATGGCAGGACCCTTAAGTACATCGACGGGCAGAGGGATCTGGGTGTACAGGTCCACAGGTCACAAAGTGGCAACGCAGGTGGATAAGGTAGTCAGGAAGGCATATGGCATGCTTGCCTTCATTGGCAGGGGTATTGAGTATAAAAGCTGGGAAGTCATGCTGCAGCTGTATAGAACCTTGGTTAGGCTACACTTGGAATATTGCATGCAATTCTGGTCGCCACATTACCAGAAGGACATGGAGGCATTGGAGAGGGTGCAGAGGAGGTTTACCAGGATGCTGCCTGGTCTGGAGGTTATTAGCTATGAGGAGAGGTTGGAAAAACTTGGATTGTTCTCACTAGAGCGAAGGAGATTGAGGGGCGATTTGATAGAAGTTTACAAAATTATGAGTGGCATGGACAGAGTAGATAGTCAGAAGCTTTTCCCCAGGGTGGAAGAGTCAATTACTAGGGGACATAGATTTAAGGTGAGAGGAGAAAACTATAGAGGAGATGTGCGGGGCAGGTTTTTTACGCAGAGGGTAGTGAGTGTCTGGAATTTGCTGCCAGAGGAGGTGGTGGAAGCAGGTACAATAGTGGGGTTTAAGAGGCAGCTTGACAAATATATGAGTAGGATGGGAATAGAAGGATACGAACCCCGGAAGTGCAAAATGTTTTAGTTGACGGGCAATATGACCGGTGCAGGCTTGGAGGGCCGAAGGGCCTGTTCCTGTGCTGTACTTTCCTTTGTTTGTTCTTAATCGGCCCACCAGCATGAAATTGTGATTCGGCCCTGATTGCAGGCAGCGGTCGACTTCTCACCCCGCCCTGCCCACCACTGCCGAGCCCACCCCACCCGAGCCCATCCTCATTAACCTTACCTTACTCCCCACACACAGCCGGTTTTACCTGCTGAATCTTCCTAGCATTTTCTGTTTTTATTTCAGACTTTCAGCAACTGCAAAATGTTTATTTTTGCCCTTTCATTGTTCCTTATTTCGACAGACAACAAACCCATGTCAATCTGATTAACAGCACATGCTTTTTAACCAGCGGTCACTGGACAGTGATCAGGAGCAGGAGCCCTGGCTGATTTCCCCTCTCTCTCTAACCCAGGAATCACTGGACAGTGATCAGGAGCAGGAACCCTGACTGATTCCCCTCTCTCTCTAACCCAGGGCTCACTGGACAGTGATTAGGAGCAGGAGCCCTGGCTGATTCCACTCTCTCTCTCTAACCCAGGGATCACTGGACAGTGATCAGGAGCAGGAGCCCTGGCTGATTTCCCCTCTCTCTCTAACCCAGGGATCACTGGACAGGGATCAGGAGCAGGAACCCTGGCTGATTTCCCCTCTCTCTCTAACCCAGGGATCACTGGACAGTGATCAGGAGCAGGAACCCTGGCTGATTCCACTCTCTCTCTAACCCAGGGATCACTGGACAGTGATCAGGAGCTGGAACCCTGGCTGCTTTCCCCTCTCTCTCTAACCCAGGGATCACTGGACAATGATCAGGGGTAGAAAGGGAGAAAATGAGAGAGTCCGACGGGCCAACGGTAAGAGAGTGGTTAGTGAAAGATGGGAATTAAATAGACAATGAAAGGCAAAGATATAGGGAGAGAGAAAGAGAAATGTGGCAGAGGGATGACAATGTTTAGGATTTGTAATGCACAGGCCAATGGAGAAGTGGCAGATTCATCAGAAGCTTTCAAAAGAAAATTGGATAAATATTTAAAGAAGAAAAAAAATGCGGGGAAACGGAGAAAGAGCAGTGGAGTGGGATTAACTAGAATGCTCTTCGAGAGAGTCAGGGCAGATTCAGTGGATCAAATGGCGCCTCTGTGCTGTGCTATTCTATGATTCTATCACACAAAAATAAATATTTGATTGATTTAGCATCTTATATAAACCTCAGAACGTGATAAAACATTTCACGGACAATGAATTTATCACTGTTCTATCATTGGGAGTTTGTTTATTTATTCATGGGATGTTGGCGTTTATTGCCCATCCCTAATTGCCCTTGAGAAGGTGGAGGTGAGCTGTCTTCTTGAACCGCTGCAGTCCATGTGGTGTAGGTACACCCACAGTGCTGTTAGGGAGGGAGTTCCAGGATTGTGACCCAGCGACAGTGAAGGAACAGTGATATATTTTCAAGCCTTGACTTGGAGGGCAATGGCAGATGGTGGAGTTCCCATGTGTCTGCTTAACTATTCCTTCTAGGTCAGTGGTATTCACTAGAAAAATAGTGAGGGTCAACTGGAATACTGGAAACATCTATTGGGCTGCAGATACATTGTGATTTATTTCTTCAAAGTAGGCATCCCGGTATGTAAAACACAAAATATGATTTAAACGATAAACACACATTAGTAACAGAACACAGGACAGCCAGTCTGATCTAATCAAGCTTTGATCTGCATTGAGCAGAATTTCTCTACTTTATGCAGCAACCTCCTGTTTAGCACTCCTATTGTGATCCTAAACATACTGGATAAAGCTGGTTTTAAATTCTGCCCTCTGTAATGCGCAGCCTGGCTTCAGAACAGAAGAAGCTGCTCTGTCTAGGTCCTTGCACTCACAACCAACATTGAGGCCAGGTTCCAGAAACAGCTGAAGACTGTAGCTGCCTTCATAGACTTGTCAACGACATTCAGCAGCGTCTGACTGGAGACCTGCTTCTGAAGGTGGGTGGAATATGGACATTAGTCTCTCATGACTGGAGACCTGCTTCTGAAGGTGGGTGGAATATGGACATTAGTCTCTCATGACTGGAGACCTGCTTCTGAAGGTGGGTGGAATATGGACATTAGTCTCTCATGCCAACACAGCTGAAGCAGAAGCAGCAGCTAAAAGTTACAACTCTGTCTCAATATTCTCGGGTATATCAACAGCCTAACAAAGAACCCATCAGTTCCACATTTATCATTGTATTCTGCATGGTGGAAAAAGTCACTAGCAACATTGACCTTCTCATTCATGAAGACTTGAAAAAAATGACTTAAGTGTTTAAAATCATGCTGTTTCAGGGAAACAGCAGCTAATATTCATGGAACTGCCATCAACCCACTGTCCAGATGAACTGAATTGTGGGACACAGGAAGCTTAAAGAACCAACAGCGGAGGTTCCTGATTTTAACCTCATTCGAAGACAGTGGACACAATGCTTACTGAATCCGGACAGAGAGTGGACGGCGTGACTGCCTGCTCCATAACTGGAAGATGAGGGATGATCCAAAGTGCGATTGAGGCCATGAGCCCCAGACCGTGGAACACATCACATCAACCTGTTCATTAAGATCAGCTGCAGGAGGCACCTCTTTTCCTCACTTGGCATTTCAGGAGACCAAACTGGACACCCCATCATTAGCTGTTCCTGTCTTTCAAAAGTAGTAGCAGTGCCAAATCCTTCAAGCTCACCTACTCATGTCATGAAATAATGTATTAGCTGGATTTCTCTGAGTGAGTAAGTGCCCCTAGCTCCCCTTTTTATGCCAAATCTTCTTTTGGTCTGTGTCTTTGTTGTTGGATTTGTACCCATCCCACCACCCAGCCAGAGTGCTGGCTGTTGTTAGTGTGTCTAGTTACACATGGTTATTGTTGATATCTGGTGTTAGGACGTTTTGTTTTTACTGTTCCAGCTCCCTATTTCCTTAGATAAAATTCCACTCTGAATCAAGACGACTGTCTAAAAAAAAATTTCATTTAAAAAAAACTTCAGCATTGCTTTTCCTGTGGAATGGACAGCTGGAAAATTCGAGTCTGATGATTGTTGGGATCTTTCCATGACTGCGGAATGTGTTGTGGAGATTGGAAAAAGAAGTGATTTTTTCCCCCAGTCTGTTGTGTTTCTCTGGTCTCATTTAGTGCTCGCTCATGGGGAGCTGATGTCACTCCCAAGCACATAGCTGGGAGTTGATAAGTGTATACCAGGTGGAGGCTGCAGTGCTTACAGACACAGTCATCAGAAACAAACTTCCCACTCACACATATCCACTGTGGGAACGGCATTCTCTCTTTCTCTCCCTCTTCTCCAGTCTCCTTCAAGCTCTAACCTCTCTTTGTCCCTATTGTGGATTTTTGGTTTCATTTCTTCCTCCCAGACCTGTCAACTTTTACATGGATAGAAAAAAAATACTACTTTGAGTCGTAAAAGAGGACGTTCAAGAGGTAGGGTTTGAGATGCTGTTGCAGACTTTGCCCCTTGACTCTGTTCCAGCTCTGGGTTAGTTTTGAAGTTGCATGTTTCTTTAGTTTTATCTTTTACCAGGGTTTGCGGGTATTGAAAAAGTTTTGAATGTTTTGTTTTTTGTGAGGGGGCTGGGAGCGATTAGGCCCGTAATGCTGAGAGAGGTTCGTGTCGGTTTCCATTGCGCACTATGAAGGTGGAAAAGTGTTTGGTGGAATTTATTTTTGGCCAGTGGACAGGGACATTAGCAAAATGGTATCATGCTGCGTTCTTGCACACAGCCAGAAGACAAACTGGAAGTGGGTCAATGTGGAGTGCGTAACCCTTTAAATACTGTAAGCGCAGATTCACTGTGCTGCAATTTGCTGGAGTGGGGCATCTCAAAATGTGTCCCATTCATTAGACGTTTTCTTACACACTTAAGCTCAACATTTCTTTGTATGTACCTGCAAGTGCAATCCGCTAACAGTATGGCAAGGGCAATGGAGCAACTGGGACCTTAGTGAATGGGGGGACTAACAGTTTGTCTCCTTAACCAAAGTTAAAGATTGAGGCAGGGAGGGAGGACTGGTGTGAATGAGAATCAAATCAGAAAGAGAAATAGAAATAAAGAGAGCAAAAGACAAACTGGAAGAGAGGAAAAAGTGATAAAGGAAAAATAAGTTTTTTAAAATTAAATTTGACCTTTTAAAAATCTCTCAGAACAATTTAGTACCTGAAGGAATGAGACTCCACACTTTTAATCGCTCACTTTCAGGGCCAGAGAAATTGATTGACACTCGTTGATAATTATCACTTGGTGAAAGAGTTCTTAAGCTGTTAAATTTACCACAGGAAATTAATTCTAATAATTAATAGGCACTTAATATGCAAACGCAGCAAGGAGGTTAAGGGTGAAGTACCATTTCGTGAAACAAACATTGGAATAGCACAAACCGTACGGCAACTTGTAACAATTTGCAATTCACAGGGCACTTTTCCTCACCACAATTTACTGGATGATTTCTTCACTAATAATGCTGAGTGTCATTCACACACCTTACAGCAAATTCTGTCCCATTATATCTAAATATCCCTCACCTCTTCCCTCACTCCCTACTCCTTTAGAAAGTAGGACCCAACCTGTGTCTGAATCAAGAGGTCTAGGATCAAGCCCCACTCCAGAGACTTGAGCCCATAATCCAGGCTGACACTCCTAGTGCAGCATTAAGGGAATGCTGCACTGTTGGAAGTGCTGTGCTTTGGAATTGCAAGATCACACTGTACAGTTTTGAAAAGCAGAGGGGTTCACCCCCGTGTCCTGGTTAAACTTTATCACTAAACCAACATCACTAAATGAGTTGATGTCATTTTCTTTATCAGATTACTGTTTGACGGATTTGCATTTTGGTCTTCCAGATGTGGTACACACCCAGGGGCCGTTGGATGGGAGTTTGTATGCCAAAGTAAAGAAGAAGAATTCAACCGATGGGACGACAAATCCAGTCCCTGCCAATGGTATTCCTTTACCTGGGGTGCCCAACCATATCGAGCACACCCTGTCAGTGAGCAGTGACTCTGGGAACTCCACCGCCTCCACCAAAACTGACAAGACTGACGAGCAGCCACCGCCCAGCAACCAAGGCATCACACCTGAGGAGAGACGGGAGCTTGACAGGCTGCTCAGTGGCTTTGGTTTGGACAGCAAGGCACCAATGCACAACAGGGCCTCTGGCCTGTCAGTGTCAGCAGGACCTCGTCATGTGCTGGTTCCTGCCCAGGTCCACGTCAATGGAGATGTGCCAATGGCCAACACAGAGCGGGAAACTGACATTCTAGATGATGACTTGCCCAACCATGACCTGAACAGCGTAGACAGTGTGGGCACACTCTCCTCCTTCGAGGGCACCTACCCCATGGCAACGGGTGAGGTGGGTTACCACGAGTCTCCACGGGTAGACCAGGCCTTGCTTGTATCCAATGGGCCACTAAGTTACAATGGAATCAACAAACTCCAGAGGGATGGATACTGCGAGTCAGACCTAACGGGAATCAGCTACACCAAGAACATCCCAAGGAGTAACAGCGTAACCCAGGCAGGCCAACAGCAGAACTCTACAGGCCACTTGATCCCTGTCATTTCCACTCCTCAGCACGTCACTTACACCATGCCAAGCTGTGTCCAGCAGCCTCAAACAGCTGTTGTCCAGCAGTCCTATCCCATTGGCCCCACTGGGATGTACAGATCTCAGTCGTTCAGTGCGCCTGACAGCTCCAGACGTGAGCTTGTGTCCAATCTGCCTCAGACCCCAGCACGCAGCACCAGCAGTAGGGACGCAGTTCAGAGAGGCCTGAGCACCTGGCAGCAGCAGGGGAGCTGGTCCTCATCCTACCCACAGGCAAATGGGGTGCTTGAGGGTCCTAGCAGTCCTTTGAGAACTCAGAGCCCGCAGCACAGCACCTCTGAGCCAACACTGCAAAGCCACAACATCCCAGAGTTCCCAAGAATGGCCTCTCAGCAGGAGATTGAGCAGTCCATTGAGACCCTCAACATACTCATGCTAGACTTGGACCCTTCATTCTCTCAGGCACACAAGTTTCAGCGCGAGCCAATGGTGGAACCACAGCCCCCATCACACTTCAGCTCTGCAGATCATCAGGATGCCATTCAAAGACCATCAAACTCGTTTGAGCCTACTCACACCGTCATGGCAGCCAACATGTATGCCCCAAGCCAGCCATTGACACACACAACTGATCTGATACACCAGACCTCATCAGAGCTAGATCAGAGAAATGTGGACAGTTGTCCCCCGGGTGCCTCACTCCCACAGGAGCAACAACAGAACCCTGTAGGAGTCTATTACCCAGTGTATGGCCACGCAAGCCAGCAACCGCAGTCAGCCACCACCACACCGAGAAGTTACGGCCGAGGACCAAATGACAACGCCTCATCCCCGGTGCCACCATTTGTATCGCACAGTGGACCTGTTTCCGCAACCTACTCCATGCCATCTCAGTCACAAGTGCAAGTGAAATCTGCCAGCCTTGATGGCATCGCCAGGATGCCCGAGGAAGAACATTATAATTTGGAGGGACTGGTCGCTCAGCGGGTGGCAGGTAAGAAATGGCAGAGGACTCTTTTATCTCACAGGGCAGGACAACAGGGGAAGGGCCCAGCCCCACAGGACTGGACACCAGGGGAAGGGCCCAGTCCCCCAGGGCAGGACACCAGGGGAAGGGCCCAGTCCCACAGGGCAGGACACCAGGGGAAGGGCCCAGTTCCACAGGGCAGGACACCAGGGGAAGGACCCAGTCCCACAGGGCAGGACACCAGGGGAAGGGCCCAGTCCCACAGGGCAGGACACCAGGGGAAGGGCCCAGCCCCACAGGGCAGGACACCAAGGGAAGGGCCCAGCCCCACAGGACTGGACACCAGGGGAAGGGCCCAGTCCCACAGGGCAGGACACCAGGGGAAGGGCCCAGTCCCACAGGGCAGGACACCAGGGGAAGGGCCCAGTCCCACAGGGCAGGACACCAGGGGAAGGGCCTAGTCCCACAGGGCAGGACACCAGGGGAAGGGCGCAGTCCCACAGGGCAGGACACCAGGGGTAGGGCCCAGTCCCACAGGGCAGGACACCAGGGGAAGGGCCCAGTCCCACAGGGCAGGACACCAGGGAAAGGGCCCAGTCCCACAGGGCAGGACACCAGGGAAAGGGCCCAGTCCCACAGGGCAGGACACCAGGGAAAGGGCCCAGTCCCACAGGGCAGGACACCAGGGAAAGGGCCCAGTCCCACAGGGCAGGACACCAGGGAAAGTGTCCAGCCCCACAGGACTGGACACCAGGGTAAGGGCCCAGTCCCACAGGGCAGGACACCAGGGAAAGGGTCCAACCCCACAGGGCAGGACACCAGGGGAAGGGCCTAGTCCCACAGGGCAGGACACCAGGGAAAGGGTCCAACCCCACAGGGCAGGACACCAGGGAAAGGGTCCAACCCCACAGGGCAGGACACCAGGGAAAGGGTCCAACCCCATAGGGCAGGACAACAGGAGAATGGCCCAGTCCCACAGAGCAGGATACCAAGGGAAGGGCCCAGTCCCACAGGGCGGGACACCAGGGGAAGGGCTCAGTCCCATAGGGCAGGATACCAAGGGAAGGGCCCAGTCCCACAGGGCGGGACACCAGGGGAAGGGCTCAGTCCCATAGGGCAGGCAACATTAAGGTGAGAAGTTGAGATATATTAGAAAGCAGTGATTGGATGACACCCAAGCCTGGGTTTGGATACATGTAGATTACAGAGGATGGAGAGTGAAGAGAGGAATCCCACAATTTGGGGGGAGAGCGAGTGAGTGAGGGAGGGGAGGAGTCCCATAGTTTGAGGAGAGTGAGGGAGAGGAGTCCCACATTTGAGGGGAGTGTGAGAGGGGAGAAGTTTGAGTGGGAGACGTTACGATCAGTCTTGGCTTGAGCACAGTGAGAATCCAGAATGGAGGGAGAATATTCAGAGTGAGATTTTCTTTTTAAGCAGGATGCCAACTAGATTTGTTTATTCTTGAATCTCCTTTAGGAGAAGAGTATATATTAAGCACTGTTGGAGGGGAGGCAGTGAGATGTGTGGTATAATAGCCTTGGTGATTGTGTTGGCCTCATACCTTCAGGGTCCATGATGTAGATTCAAAAAGCCCAGATCCCTCACAATGATTATCCAATCCTAACAGAGATAATCAGGAAATGCCAACTGATGTCATCATTATCCGTAACCAAACATTCTTTTAACTTTGACAAATTACCTATCGTCAGGAGCTCCTCACGGTTTTCCAGTGTTGCCTGGCCTCTCATCATGTCTTCTCTAATTAGATTCCCAACTGGTTCCCAGGAACGCCTCCAGGACCCGATACACTCCTGACAGAATACCAGTCATTCCCTGGCAGAGCGGAGACAATGAGGTGGAGCTGTCGGAGGTTTTCAGGCTCTGCTGGGAATGGGAGATGGGCTAATCCAGGAGAATTTCTTCCTGAGGGGAATAGTTTCAGATGTCAGAAAATACAGATTCAAAATGAGGAAGCGAGAGTGTGGAGGGAAATCAGGGGAATTTTAGACCTAAACAGGATTTGAGTTTATGAAATAAATACCCGAGGAAGGACAGTGTAATTGGGGTTGAGAGGCATTTGTAAAGAGAAGGCATTGTGGGATAAGGGGAGAAGGTAGGTAGGTGGGATTGAGGGATATGGAGAGAGGGTGAGTAGGTGGGTTTGAGAGTTATGGGGATAAGGTGGGTAGGTAGGATTGAGGGATATGGGGATAAGGTGGGTAAGTGGGATTGAGAGATATGGGGATAAGGTGGGTAGGTGGGATTGAGGGATATGGAGAGAGGGTGAGCAGGTGGGTTTGAGAGTTATGGGGATAAGGTGGGTAGGTAGGATTGAGGGATATGGGGATAAGGTGGGTAGGTGGGATTGAGAGATATGGAGAGAGGGTGGGTAGGTGGGATTGAGAGTTATGGGGATAAGGTGGGTAGGTGGGATTGAGGGATATGGGGAGAGGGTGGGTAGGTGAGATTGAGGGATATGGGGAGAAGGTAGGTAGGTGGGATTGAGGGATATGGAGAGAGGGTAGGTTGGTGGGATTGAGAGATATGGAGAGAGGGTGAGTAGGTGGGATTGAGGGATATGGAGAGAGGGTAGGTTGATGGGATTGAGAGTTATGGGGATAAAGTGGGATTGAGAGATATGGGGAGAGGGTGGGTAGGTGGGATTGAGGGATATGGGGGGAGGGTAGGTAGGTGGTATTGAGGGATATGGGGGGAGGGTGGGTTGGTAGGACTGTGGGATATGAGGAGAAGGTGGGGCAGAGGGATATAGTTGACTCTGGATGGAGTAGGACTGATGGGGACAGTCCATTAATAACAAGATGATCAGACACAGACTCTAATAGAATGTGTATATGTGTGCTGTCATGTTTTTTTAAGGGAGGACAGAATTAAATATAGATGTGATGCCTCTGCTGGCTAATAGCTGCTGACACTTGTTGCCTCAGCTCACTTGTGAGGTATTGGACTACCTGGTGTGAATGGAATCTGTGTAACATCTCCACAATTGGGGAAACCAGATGAGGTGAGGCTGGGAGGGCAGTGTTGAAGGCAAGGGTGGCCCACCCAGAAAATAAATTGAGCATGTAATTAAAAGTTATGGAATTCAGTCAGGAAGCTTGTGGTGTGGTCTGAATGCACTTCAATGCTAAGTGTGTGTGCAGTTCAACTGAACTTTGTTCAATCAAATTGTGTTCTGAATCTAGAGTAACATCCTTAGTTAATAAACAATCACATTTTCTAAAGGGAAATTCTACAGATTTCTCAACTTTATCTTCATCCTATCCTCTCAATTAATTTGCTCTCCCCTCCTCCCCTCTCATCCCTCTCCTCGCTTCCCCCTCTCCCTTTACTTACCTACTCCCCTCTCTCCACTTCTCCTGTCTCCCCCTTTGCTCTCTCCCCCTGCACCTCTCTCCCCTTCTCCCCTCTTACTTTCACTCCTGTCTCCCTCTCCCCTCTCCTCTCTCCCTTTCCTCCATACTCCATTCTGTCCCCTTCATTTCCCTGCTCTCCAATGCACAATCAATTGTTAATTTTGAATCTGAGATTGAAAGATTTTTTGGATATATGGAGTTAGAATGGAGGTCAGCTATGATCTCATGGAATACCTGTAGGGGTGAATGGCCTCCTCCTGACCCTCTCAGCTCCCTTCTCTCACCTGCTTCCCTGTGTTCTGTAAACTCCCTTCATTTCCCATCCTCATTCGCTTCACAGTTTTGCACTCGCCCTTTCCAATCGTTTTCCAAGATGACTGCTGGTTTCAACCAACCGTGTAAAATTATGAAACAGAACAAGGCAGAGGGGATTGAAAGACACTGCTCAGTGTACAGGTATCTCCCTGAGAGAGAAGGGACTGAGGGACACCAGTCAGTGTACAGGTATCTCACTGAGAGAGAAGGGACTGAGGGACACCAGTCAGTGTACAGATATCTCCCTGAGAGAGATGGACTGAGAGACACCATTCGGTGTACAGATATCTCCCTGAAAGAGAAGGGACTGAGAGACACCAGTCAGTGTACAGGTATCTCCCTGAGAGAGAAGGGACTGAGGGACCCCAGTCGGTGTACAGATATTTCCCTGAGAGAGAAGGGATTAAGAGACACCAGTCAGTGTACAGATATCTCCCTGAGAGAGAGGGGACTGAGGGACACCAGTCAGTGTACAGATATCTCCCTGAGAGAGATGGACTGAGAGACACCAGTTGGTGTACAAATATCTCTCAGAGAGAGAAGGACTGAGAGACTCCAGTCAGTGTACAGATATCTCCCTGAGAGAGAGAGAGAGAGAGAGAGAGGGGGGTCTGAGAGACACCACTCAGTGTACAGATATCTCCCTGAGTGAGGGGGGGACTTGGAGACAATAGTCAGTGCCCAGATATGGGTCTGTTTAGATCCATTGATGTGCATGTACCTTCCATCTTTCATTGCTTTCTCGCTGTGCCCTTCATCCACTCTGTCTCTTTGCTCTCCATCATGCGACTTTTCCCTTTCCTTCCTTTCCTACAGAATACAACGCTAGGATCCGAGGTATCTGGCACGGCGTCAACCTCTATCCATCCTTCCATCGTCATCGGTCTCACACCTTCTCTGGTTTGTTCCTGCTTTTTCCCACATTCTTTTTCTGCATGCTGTGCTCTGTCCCTACCTTGCAATCCTTAACAACCTTGTTTCCTGCATGCATGTTGAGCTGTTAGTTTTCCTGCAATGTCTCCGTGTGATAGTTTCTTCACTCAGTGAGACACCAGTCAGTGTGCAGATATCTCCCTGAGAGAGAGAGGGGACTGAGAGACACCAGTCATTGTTTAGATATCTCCCTGCAAAGAGGGACTAACAGGGGGTCTGAAAGAGAGACTTTCTCAATAACAGGACCCTGATAGAGAGATTCTCAATCAGAGAATCTCTCTATCAGGGTCCTGTTATTGCGAAAGTCTCTCTTTCAGACCCCCTGTTAGTCCCTCTTTGCAGGGAGATATCTAAACAATGACTGGTGTCTCTCAGTCCCCTCTCTCTCTCAGGGAGATATCTGCACACTGACTGGTGTCTCTCACTGAGTGAAGAAACTATCACACGGTGACATTGCAGGGGTTCCTGAGAGAGAAACTCCCTCCGTAACAGGGGGTGGCAGTGGCATAGTGGTATTGTCACTGACTAGTATTCCAGAGACCCAGGGTATGACTCCAACCAGAAGAGCGATATAGGCCTATTTGTCCTCTCGTGTTAATGTTGAAGAGCCCATGGTCAACTCAGAAGAACAAGGCATTCTGCCAAAGTGCTTGCATTGAGCAGTCATTCATCTCATTGCTGATTATAGGATCTGGATCTACACAAAATCAGTGTAGTGTTTGCTTTCGGAACAGTCGTACTTCAAAGTGATTGAATGTGGCGAGCACATTCCGACATCTCTAAGGGATGTGAACAAGTGTGACATAAATACCGTTTGTTTTTTTTTTTGACAAAGCTCCTCTCAGAACAGGCAGGGGAATTGGGTTTTTTAATGTTTTCCACGTCAAAATGTTTCAAGCAACATCAGTTTGTCCCCTCCCCTATCCACCTGATGGTACTGGGCGATAAGGGGTGAGGGGACCATAAATGTCTGTGCAGGATTGATCCAAATGGACTAAATCTTTATAGCAGTGGTTCCATAGGTGCTTGCAACCCTTGTTACCCCACTCAACCCCTAATGACTGCACCTATAAGGGGTGATATACCAGCCTGACTATTACTGCACAGGGAACATTGTTGGCAAGCCCAATCCTGCTCAGGCATGATGTCACACTTTTGGCAGGGGATTAAGCAGGGAAGGTGACTGAACAGTGATCTGACTGATTTAACCCCCTTTCCTCACACAGGCATGCAGAATTCACTGCCAATCTTGTCCTCCCTTGCAGCCTCTCCCTTCTCCACTCCCTATAAAGAGCAGTGAATGGATGTCTTCTGTGTCAATGCACATGGCAACCTTCTCATGCAGCCAGAAGTGGCTCCATAAGCAGTTTGACATTTGCATGCCCTCCTTCCCCCTGCATTCTTCGTTCTTCCGATCCATCAGTCATTTTTTCCCTTGTCCTTGGTCTCTCAAACAGGCCTTTCTCTAAATCAATTTATATTCAGTTGAGCCTGGCGATGCCCCCACAATCCAGCAGTAGTTTTTTTTTAAGTTGTAGCTTAAATGGCAAGAATGAAAGCCTCTGCCTTTCAGTAAGAAACTGAGCTCCACTGGCAGGACATATCAGCCTTTGTGTGCTGCAGCTCCCCCGCCCTCTAGACTTCTCTGGACTCTGCAGTCTGCAAGACTGGAGCCTTGTTCCATTCAGCAACCGAATGCATTTTAATATTCTCCATTGTCACAGGGAATGAAACAAATTCTTAAAGGGGAAGGAATGGTACCAGCGACAAAGGATTTCAGTTAAATAAAGAGACCAGAAAAGCTGGGATTGTTCTTAGGTTAGGGAGAATTGATAGAGGTGTTCAAAATTATGCAGGGTTTTGTGGCAGGAGGGTCGGTAACCAGAGGACACAGATTGAAGAGAATTGGAAACAGAAGCAGAGGGGAGATGAGAAATTTTTTACACAGTGAGTTATTGTGATCTGGGATGTGCTGGCTGGAAATGCGGTGGAAGCAGACTCAGTCTAACTTTTCAAAGGCAATTGGATAAATACTTGAAAACAAAACATTTCCAGGGCTATGGGAAAAGGGCAGGGGAACGGCACTAATTGGATAGCTCTTTCAAAGAGCCGGCACAGACATGATGGACTGAAAGGCCTCCTACTGTGCTTTATGTGGGATGGGGACAGTGTAGAGGGAGTTTACTCTGTATCTAACCCCTTGCTGCACCTGTCCTGGGAGTGTTTGATGGGGACAGTGTAGAGGGAGCTTTACTCTGTATCTAACCCTGTGCCGTACCTGTCCTGGGAATGTTTTTTGGGGACAGTGTAGAGGGAGCTTTACTCTGTATCTCACCCTGTTGCTGTACCTGTCCTGGGAGTGTTTGATGGGGACTGTGTAGCGGGAGCTTTACCCTGTATCTAACCCTGTGCTGTACCTGTCCTGGGAGTGTTTGATGGGGACAGTGTAGAGGAAGCTTTACTCTGTATCTAACCCCGTGCTGTACCTGTCCTGGGAGTGTTTGATGGGGACAGTGTAGAGGAAGCTTTACTCTGTATCTAACCCCGTGCTGTACCTGTCCTGGGAGTGTTTGATGGGGACAGTGTAGAGGTAGCTATACTCTGTATCTAACCCCGTGCTGTACCTGTCCTGGGAGTGTTTGATGGGGACAGTGTAGAGGGAGCTTTACTCTGTATCTAACCCCGTGCTGTACCTGTCCTGGGAGTGTTTGATGGGGACAGTGTAGAGGTAGCTATACTCTGTATCTAACCCCGTGCTGTACCTGTCCTGGGAGTGTTTGATGGGGACAGTGTAGAGGGAGCTTTACTCTGTATCTAACCCCGTGCTGTACCTGTCCTGGGAGTGTTTGATGGGGACAGTGTAGAGGGAGCTTTACTCTGTATCTAATCGCGTGCTGTATCCTGTACCTATTCAGTCCTATCCTTTATAAGAGATCAATCCTATCTACCCAACCTTGCCCCATAAATTCACCTCCAGCTTCTCAAGGAGAAATAAGAATGTGTAACAAATGCTGGCCTTATCAGTGACACTCACATCCCATGATGGAACTATTTCGCTGTTCCTTCATCATCATTGGGCGAAAACGCCCTATCTAACAGCACTGTGGATGTATCTACATCACATGGACTTCAGGAAGGCAGCTCACCACCACCTTCTCAAGAGCAACTGGGGATGGACAATAAATGTTGGCCTAGCCAACAATGCCCACATCTCGTGAAAGAACATTTTAAAAAATGATTCCCACTCCTTGAATCTATCCTCAAAGAATGTGTGACCCTCTTCACATCACCTACTACTGGCTCGTCCCCTCACAGCCTCTCATGTTTAAAATTATAATGGAATTCAACTGGGTGAATGTGAATATTAGTAGGGACACTATTTTAAATGCAGATCCAGACTATTCAGGAATGAAATCAGGAACCTCTCCCTCACACAAAGGATCGTGGAATTCTAGAACTTTCTCCCTAAAACACTGTGGATGCTGGGGATCAATTGGAGCTTTCAAGATTGAGATTGATAGATTTTTTGGGGTAAGGCTGTCATGTTATAGGAATAGCTGGAGAGGGTGAATGGGCTCCTCCAGCTCTTAATGTTTGTACGATTTTCCCCCATTTCCCAGTTCTCTGGGACAGCTCTAATTGATTTGATGTATTCTGCTTCCGTTTAAAGCTGGTGATGAAATGACACCTGTTGTATGTCAGTCACTGAGTTATTTTTCACATCCTTGCCTGGGATTTACATCCAGTCTCTCCTGATGGTTCCAGGAGAAGGGGGACCCTGCAGGGCTGATTCCAATACCAGTGTCAACATTTCAAATATCGGATCCTGGCTCCTTCAACAACCTAGAGCATGCCTGCAGCACCAGATTAGAAATAGTCCAACCTCCATCCCTGGTTACCATAGCCCTCACTATCCCGAGGTTAAGGAGCATGTAAGATAGTGACTGTTTCAGACAAGAGACGACTATTGGCACATCCTCTCTTGTTGCATTCACTTCAAATCCCATTTGTCGACCATTACCTCTCTAGTTCCTTCCCGAAACATGTCAACATTTCTTGTTCCACCGCCTGTTCTGGTAATCTTTTTCATGTGCTCATTTAATTCAATTCTCTACACAGCATAGCAGCCGACTTGGATCTAATGCAGGACTACAATCACGTAATGGTCAATAATGCAGAGATCAAATCCCACCATGGCCATCTGAGAATTGGAATTTAAAAATTTGAAAACAAGAAGCTGGTCCCAAAGTGACCATGAAGCTTTCCGATTGTCAAAAAGCCCCAACTGGTTCACTTTAGGGAAGGAAACCTGCCGTCCTTATCCGGTTAGGGCCTATATGTGACTCCAGACCCACATCAATGGCGTTGACCCTTAACTGCCCTCTGAAGTGGCCTAGTATATTACTCAATTGTATAGAAATATGCCCAGCATTCACCAACTCAGTGGAAATAGGGCTAGGCTTTAGCAGTGTGGCTCATATAACAAGAAATAATTATTAAAGATCTTTCAAAATTATAATTGCTGGAGAGATGTGGTGGGTAGGCGATATTGAGGGATATGGAGGAAAGGTGGGGGGGTGGGACTGAGGGATATGGGAAGAAGATGGATAGGTGGGATTGAGGGACATAGGGGGAGGGTGGGTAGATGGGATTGAGGGATTTGGAGGGAAGGTAGGACTGAGGGATATTGAAGGAAGGTTGGTAGGTGGGATTGAGGGATATGGAGGGGAGGGGTGGGACTGAGGGATTTGGGGAGCAGGTGGGCACTTGAGAACTGCCAAAAAGATTTTATTTTTCCTGAATCTTAAGTTGGCAAAGACTGTAAGCTCCACCCCTTCTCCCCCCAGGAGGTGAAGCGGTCGATTATGCCGTACATATCTGTTAACCTTTACTGCCTGTCAGCTGACCTATTATTGACCGTACTCTCCAAGTGACCGGGGAAACAGTCAGTATCGTGGGGAATGACAAGAAATTGCTCCACCCCTGAGCCCACCTCACAGGCATTCCAGAAATGGCTCTTTGAGTAGTGGAATGCTGACATTGCAGACCTCTCACTGCTCCTACACCATTCATTTGATCAAAGACTTTATTTTCAGCTCTCTCTGTGCTATGTGACGATTGTTCCATTTCTCTGAAGCAAGTGACCCACATCAAACAACCTCTGAGTTTCAAAAATACTGTCCTGTGATTTTTCCACAGCATATGTCATTGTTTTTAGCTTGTCCTCGGACATTAAAAACTAGGAATCATCTCCCTGGAATTCCTGGATCTAGGGGAATTGGCATTCACCATGATAACAGGATTTCAGTGTCTGACATTGTTCTATTATTTTTTTCTAATAACCCCAAGGTCTGAAAAGGTGTGGCACCCTCACACCATACATATACACATCCTCACACCATCCATATACACATCCTCACACCATCCATATACACACCCTCACACCATACATATACATAACCTCACACCATCCATATACACATCCTCACACCATCCATATACACACCCTCACACCATCCATATACACATCCTCACACCATCCATATACGCATCCTCACACCATCCATATACGCACCCTCACACCATCCATATACACACCCTTACACTATCCATATACGCACCCTCACACCATCCATATACAGACCCTTACACCATCCATGTACACACCCTCACACCATCCATATACACATCCTTACACCATCCATATACACACCCTCACACCATCCATATACACACCCTCACACCATCCATATACACACCCTCACACCATCCATATACACACCCTCACACCATCCATATACACATCCTCACACCATCCATATACACACCCTCACACCATCCATATACACACCCTCACACCATCCATATACACACCCTCACACCATCCATATACACACCCTCACACCATCCATATACACACCCTCACACCATCCATATACACACCCTCACACCATCCATATATACACCCTCACACCATCCATATACACACCCTCACATCATCCATATACACACCCTCACACCATCCATATACACACCCTCACACCATCCATATACACTCCCCACACCCATCCATAAACACACCCTCACACCATCTATATATACTCCCTCACACCATTCGTATACACACCCCCACATTCATCCATATACACACGCCTTACACCCATGCATTTACACACCCATGCCATCCATATATTTTTTCCTTTATTCTTTCATGAGGTGTGGGCATTGTGGGCAAGGCCAGTATTTGTTGCCCATCCCTAATTGCCCTTGAACTGAGTGGCTTGCTAGGCCATTTCAGAGGGCAGTTAAGAGTCAACCACATTGCTGTGGGTCTGGAGTCACATGTAGGCCGGACCAGGTAAGGATGGCAGATTTCCTTCCCTGAAGGGGATTAGTGAACCAGATGGGTTTTTACAACAATCAGCAATGGTTTCATGGTCACCATTACTGAGACTAGCTTTAGATTCCAGATTTCATTCATTGAATATAAATTTGACCGGTTGCCGTGTGAATTTGTGTCCTGGAGTATTAGCCTGGACCCCTGGATTACTAGTCCAGGGACATTATCAGTACTCCAACGACTCCCCCACACCCATTCCATATACAGACATCACCACACCCATTCCATATACACCCCCACACCCATCCCTGTATACAGACCCCACACATCCATCCATATATACATGGAATACCATACGCATTGAAATATGCACATACTGCACACCATCTACATGCACGTGCCTCACCACCATCCATACACACACACACCCCCCACCGCCATCCATATACACACACCCATCTATATGCAGACCCCATAACCCTACACACACCCTACACCTATCCATATATACACACCCAACTTCCATGCATAGAAACAGCCCCACATCCATCCATATACATGCCCCCACCTCCATCCATATACATATGTCCACAAATAAATTAATATACATGCACCCATCCCCCACATACACAACCCCCCACACCCATCCATATACACACATCCCCCCACCATCCATATACATGCACCAACACACCCAATACCACACTAACACAGATCCAAGAAACATGCACAAACCCACACACTCAATCACACTGACACACAGACATTCCCACATTCGTACACACACACAAGCCTGTACATACATATTACCAATCAGACCCACATATACCAACATTCACACACACACCAACACCCATGCTTACAGAGACCTTTAATATGCTCATACCTAATACCCACGCTCTCATACCCATCCGGAAACACACACACAAGTGCACACACAGACATAGACACCAGTACACTCTGCCGTATACTCATTCCCCTACAATGCCGCACTTAAACACCCACATTCAGCTACACACATAGAGAAGGATTTTCAGCTCAGCATGCGGGCGCACACCCAACACGCACGAGCGTGAAATAGTGCACGTTGATGTTGGGTGAGGTTCCCGACGTTATTGCGCACTCACGCGATAACAGCGGGCACGGGTGAGATTTGGCAGTGCGCCCGCCAACAATTAAGAAGGCTATTAAGTCCATTAATCAAGTAATTAAATTGAATTTTTCACTGCCCATCCAACCTTCCAGTTGGTGAACAGGAGAATAGGCCAGGTGGTCTTTGCATTTTTTGCAAAACCTCATCCATGGGTGGGATGAAGTTTCCAACAATGACTGAAAAAATAATTTAAAAAATGTGAAACTTATTCCTCACATGTCCCTATTTATATGGGGACATGTTTTCCTTATTTTTCAAATTTTTACTTTTCATTTTAAAAATCTTCATCTTCCTGAAGCAGCCTTTAGGGAGCTTTCAGAGCACACTCCCCAGTGTACGCGCAGGGATAAAAACAAAGAAAACTGCGGATGCTGGAAATCCAAAACAAAAACAGAATTACCTGGAAAAACTCAGCAGGTCTGGCAGCATCGGCGGAGAAGAAAAGAGTTGACGTTTTGAGTCCTCATGACCCTTCGACAGAACTTGCGCAGGCTTTAGCGCTCAAACTCTTCCTGCCCCCATGACAGCAGCACTGAAGCTCCCAGTGTGTGTTTCACGCTGACTGGCCGTTAACTGGCAGCCAGCATGAAATCACAGGGCCTGATTGCGGGCGGGGACCGTCTTGCGGCTGCTCCCAGACCCATGTGCCATGCCCACCCGATGAGGGGAAACTTCCCCCATAGAAATACACACCCCTGCACACGCATCCATACCCGAATACACAGACATCCATGCATGCGTATGCATACACGCTGACACACATGTTCATATCCCCACACCCACATGCCCATGCTCACACACTCCCACACATAAACACTCACATCCTTGCAAACACACACACACACACACACACACACACACAAAGTCACTCACACACACACTCACCCCCCCACATACACACACACACACGCACACACTCACCCCCATACACACACACACACTCACCCCCATACACACACACACACACACACAGTCACACACACACTCACCCCCCCACATACACACAGACACACGCGCACACTCGCCCCCATACACACACACACACTCACCCCCATACACACACACACACTCACCCCCATACACACACACACACACACACACACACAGTCACACACACACTCACCCCCCCACATACACACAGACACACGCGCACACTCGCCCCCATACACACACACACACTCACCCCCATACACACACACACATACACTCACCCCCATACACACACACACTCACCCCCATACACACACACACACACACACACACACACACAGTCACACACACACTCACCCCCCCACATACACACAGACACACGCGCACACTCGCCCCCATACACACACACACACTCACCCCCATACACACACACACACACACCCCCATACACACACACACACACACACACACACACACACACACACACACACACAGTCACACACACACTCACCCCCCCACATACACACACACACGTGCACACTCACCCCCATACACACACACACTCACCCCCATACACACACACACACTCACCCCCATACACACACACACACACACACACACACACACAGAGTCACACACACACTCACCCCCATACACACACACCACACACTCACCCCCATACACACACACACACACACACACGCGCACACACACCCCCATACACACACACACACACACACACACACACACAGAGTCACACACACACTTACCCCCATACACACACACCACACACTCACCCCCATACACACACACACACACACACACACGCGCACACACCCCCCATACACACACACACACACACACACACACACACAGAGTCACACACACACTCACCCCCCCACATACACACACACGCGCACACTCGCCCCCATACACACACACCACACACTCACCCCCATACACACACACACACACACACACACACACACACACACACACGCGCGCGCGCGCACACACCCCCATACACACATACATGCACACACTCACCCCCATACACACACACACACACACAGCCCCATACACACACACACACACACACACACACAGTCACACACACACTCACCCCCATACACACACACCACACACTCACCCCCATACACACACACACACACACACACACACAGTCATACACACACTCACCCCCATACACACACACACACACACACACACACACAGTCACACACACACTCACCCCCATACACCACACACACACACACACACACAGACACACACACAGTCACACACACACTCACCCCCATACACACACACACACACACACACACACAGTCACACACACACAAACTCCCACATACATGGTAACACACCTGAGCTTGTATACATGTGCAATCGCTCACATACATGTGAGCACATTTGCATTCTTGCATGAATAAACAAATACCAACAAACAGCATGTCTATTGGTATTGATCAGGAGTAGGAACACACTAATTTTTCCACTTGCTAACTCACTTGATAACTAGAGAAGATCGTTGAACAGGGTGTTGAACAGACTAGGAACAGTTCAGTAACATACCTTCAACAACTTCAAACCTCAAAATATATTTGTCAAGTCCTGGTATGATGGTGAACACATGGTGCGGGGGCATGGCGGGGGGGTGGGTGGAGGTGGTGGTTGGGGTAGGAAGTGGGGGGAATCATTTCTGAAGTAGTTGGTGCCCAGGACAGAGGTGCCTCTTCCATCACCTCCTCAGTTCACCGAACAAACTGAGAATCTTGAATTCAATATGGAGCATCTTCAGAGGTGCCTAGCAAGGCTGGAGCTCTCAGTGCCATCACACTCAATCTGCCCAGGTATTTCTGTATAAGGACAGGTAGACAAAGGCATAGATAGTGCCGGGGGACAATGACCTCGTAAGGGCTCCACATTTGAGGAAGTCTTTGATTGGCTTGTCAATTCAGGAACTTCCGTGTGCAGGAAACTGTAAATATTTAACGAGACCTGAATATTTTCTCCATTCTTCCCTTGCCAGTTCTGGAAATTTCTCTGGCCTTTTGTCATTTCAGCTTTGTGTTGGTGTGTGATGGTTTCCATAGGGACATATTAAACGCAGTAAATCATTGATGTAAAGTCTGAAGCAGGCCTGAGGTAATAGAGCATCTCCTTGTCATGTAGAGTCAGGAGTAAGACAAGTTGAGACTAAATTGTTTACCACTTAGGACTGTCGCAAGTTTCCATCAATACTAAACATTTAAACAAGGAAGAATAGAGATGTGTGTGTGTGTGTGTGTGTGTGTGTGTGTGTGTGTGTGTGTGTGTGTGTGTGTGTGTGTGTGTGTGTGTGTGTGTGTGTGTTGGAGTTCGGATCCTCAGGATTGTATTCAGGGTAGACAGCTAAATGTTCTCCTCCTGCTCTTGTGTAACAGGCTCAAGAGGAGCTGAATGGCCTCCTCCTGTTATTGTGTAACAGGCTCAAAAGGGGCTGAATGTCATCCTCCTGTTATTGTGTAACAGGCTGAAGGGGCTGAATGGCCTCCTCCTGTTCCTGTGTAACAGGCTTGAGGGGCTGAATGGCCTCCTCCTGTTCTGGGTAACAGGCTTGAGGGGCTGAATGGCCTCCTCCTGTTCTGGGTAACAGGCTCGAGGGGCTGAATGGCGCTCCTGCCCCTAAACCAGGTTATAATTTTAACCTGAGGGATGGGTACAGAAGTTGCAGGATGAGTTGTACTAGTGATTTAAGGTGTCTGTATGCTTCTACAAAATGAATCCGTGAGGTACAGGCCAGAATTTTCCAGCCTGGTTGGCATTGGGCATCATGGTGGGGAGAAGGACAATGTGGCGAGGAGCTCAAAAATCGGCTTCACGCTATCGTGAAACCAATTTATGATCGTCCGCTCCGCCCGTCAGTGGTGGGTCATGTCCTGCTGCACATCAGGAATCTCATTTCAATACTTTAGCATCTTATTATAAGCCCAGCTCACTGGAATCATCCACCCCCACACACACTGCATCATCCCCAACCCCCCCCACACGCTGCATCATTCTCCCCCCCCCCCACACGCTGCATCATCCCCCCCTCACACACTGCATCATCCCCCACCCCCCCACACGCTGCATCATCCCCCCCCACACGCTGCATCATCCCCCCCCACACGCTGCATCATCCCCCCCCACACGCTGCATCATCCCCCCCCACACGCTGCATCATCCCCCCCCACACGCTGCATCATCCCTCCCCACACGCTGCATCATCCCCCCCCCACACACTGCAACTTCCCCCCCACACACACTGCATCATCCCTCCCCCACACACACTGCATCATCCCCCCCCCACACACACTGCATCATCCCCCCCCCACATACACTGCATCATCCCCCTCCCCACACGCTGCATCATCCCCCCCCCCACACGCTGCATCATCCCCCTCCCCACACACTGCATCATCCCCCCCCCCCCACACGCTGCATCATCCCCCTCCCCACACGCTGCATCATCCCCCCCCCCACACGCTGCATCATCCCCCCCCCACACGCTGCATCATCCCCCTCCCCACACGCTGCATCATCCCCCCCCCACACACACGCTGCATCATCCCCCCCACACACACACTGCATCATCCCCCCCACACACATACACTGCATCAGCCCCTCCCCACACGCTGCATCATCCCCCCCCCACACGCTGCATCATCCCCCCCCACACACTGCATCATCCCCCCCCACACACTGCATCATCCCCCCCCCACACACTGCATCATCCCCCCCCCCACACACTGCAACTTCCCCCCCAACACGCTGCATCATCCCCCCCCACACACTGCATCATCCCCCCCCCACACACTGCATCATCCCCCCCCCCACACACTGCAACTTCCCCCCCAACACGCTGCATCATCCCCCCCCACACGCTGCATCATCCCCCTCCCCACACGCTGCATCACCCCCCCCACACACTGCATCATCCCCCCCCCCCCCCACACACACTGCATCATCCCCCCCCCACACACACACACTGCATCATCACCCCCCACACACTGCATCACCCCCACCCCACACACACGCTGCATCACCCCCCCCCCACACACTGCATCATCCTCCCCCCCACACACTGCATCATCACCCCCAACACACTGCATCCCCCCCCCCACACACACTGCATCATCCCCCCCACCACACGCTGCATCACCCCCCCCCACACACTGCATCATCACCCCCCCCCACACACTGCATCATTCCCCCCCCCACACACACTGCATCACCCCCACCCCCCCCACACGCTGCATCATCCCCCACCCCCAACACACTGCATCATCACCCCCCCCCACACACTGCATCATCACCCCCCCCCCACACACTGCATCATCATCCCCCCCACACACTGCATCATCCCCCCCCACACACTGCATCATTCCCCCCCAACACACACTGTATCATCCCCCCCCCCACACACACTGCATCATCCCCCCCCACACACTGCATCATCCCCCCCCCCCCCCACACACACTGCATCATCCCCCCCCCACACACACACACTGCATCATCACCCCCCACACACTGCATCACCCCCACCCCACACACACGCTGCATCACCCCCCCCCCACACACTGCATCATCCTCCCCCCCACACACTGCATCATCACCCCCAACACACTGCATCCCCCCCCCCACACACACTGCATCATCCCCCCCACCACACGCTGCATCACCCCCCCCCACACACTGCATCATCACCCCCCCCCACACACTGCATCATTCCCCCCCCCACACACACTGCATCACCCCCACCCCCCCCCACACGCTGCATCATCCCCCACCCCCCCCACACACTGCATCATCATCCCCCCCACACACTGCATCATCCCCCCCCACACACTGCATCATTCCCCCCCAACACACACTGTATCATCCCCCCCCCACACACACTGCATCATCCCCCCCCCCCCGACACGCTGCATCATCCCCCCCACCCCCCACACACTGCATCATCCCCCCCCCACACACTGCATCATTCCCCCCCCAACACACACTGCATCATCCCCCCCCACACACTGCATCATTCCCCCCCCAACACACTGCATCATCCCCCCCCCCACACACTGCATCATTCCCCCCCAACACACTGCATCATCCCCCCCCCCCACACACACTGCATCATCCCCCCCCCCACACACACTGCATCATCCCCCCCCCCCCACACACACTGCATCATCCCCCCCCCCACACACACTGCATCATCCCCCCCCCCCACACACACTGCATCATCCCCCACCCCCACACACACTGCATCATCCCCCCCCCCCCCACACACACTGCATCATCCCCCCCCCCCACACGCTGCAGCACCCCCCCCCCCACACACTGCATCATCACCCCCCCCCACACACTGCATCATTCCCCCCCCCCACACACACTGCAGCACCCCCCCCCCCACACGCTGCAGCATCCGGGCACGTTGGCGTGATTGCACTCCAATGTGTTTGGTGACATCCACCTGGAGAGCTGCACTTCACTCGGGACTTCAAGGATTGTTTGCCAACCTTGCCTCGGGCAACACTCCGGTCATTGGTGCCAGGCCCCCACATCACTTTTAGGGGGGGCTCATGAGCAAGTCCCTACCTACCAGACCGTCCATAAGGTGGGGGTGGCGTTTCAACGGCTGCAGGGCTAGGGCTTACTTGGGGAAGGGGGAGAAGTGGCCTCAGGAAAGGGAAGAGGCTGCAGGGCGAGGGCTGTACTGGGGGAGGGGGGTATCCCAGGGTGTGTGTGGGGCACATGTTGATCTGTGTAAGTGGCTTCAAGATGGTGAGGGCTGAGGAGCCAGTATCCAGAGGCGATGAGGCCAGGTGGAGATGTGAGGATGTGCGAGTGGTGATGTCCCTTGAGCTGGCAATGAACGTGTGATGGGCTTGTGAGTGTGTGAGTTTAGAGTGATGAGATGGTTGCCTTAGCCTGGCAGCACAGCTGAAATCATTCATCCTCTTTCTGTACTGGATGGCCACCCTCTTCTGTGCAGAGTTGGCACTGACCACCACTGCCACCACCCCCCCAAGCCGGGGTAGTGACACTGGTGGGCCTCCTGCAACCAGAGCAGGGGTATAGGACATTGAGGCGGCCTCCATGGCATCCAGAGAGTGTCCCAGGTATGTGGCGCTAAATCGCGGGGCTGTACTCTTCTTGGCCTTTGGGGTCTTATCTTCACTGGAGCAGTTCTGGGCCGCAAGCATTGAGAAGTGTGCATGTGGCTATGGTTTAAATATGGTGCCCTGCATGTGGAAACGACGAGGTAGTGGCATGTCGGGTGAATTGGAGGCCGCCTGCCAGTGAGACAGTGTGTTTCCTGTGGCTGCATAATGAAGCAGAAATGGGACAATATAGCGCAAAAACCTGCTATTGCAGCTGGCGGGTAAAACTACTTCTTTTTTCGCCCGCTACCGCACTTTGTGTAAATCTGGGACCACTCCAGCCAGTGTCTCAATCACTACACACCAAGTGCCACTTCAGGTACTTCTTGCAAAGACTTGGCCTCCAAGGTCAAAGGTCTTGAAGGGCAACCGGTTGTCCAGATAAAATCAGCATGAATGACGTGGAGGCACAGATGGGGTTGTTTGAAGATGACCTAAAAGTACAGCTGTTACTTTATCTGGGTTAAATCTGGCAGAAAGGAGATAAATGATCCCGAGGGACTCCTGCCCATGTCAATCCACGGTTTAAATCTATCCATCGGGATGAGTGTGAGAGCTTTCAGTTTTCCTCCATGCATCCCAAAGCAGAGGAGATGGAGCTTTAAACCATTTCCTCAGTGTATCTTACAGCACAGAAGGAGGCCATTCATCTCATCATGCCTGTGCTGGATATTCTTGGAAAGCCAAGCCAATCAGTGTTTCTTTTTGTAAAACAGGTGAGCTGGTTGTGAAAGTGTGACAGGTCCTGACAGCTCCAATAATGTTCATAAAGCTGACCTCAGCTGACCAAAGAGGGATTAATAAGCAGCATTTACCCCTCTGAACAAAATCTCAAATCTCTTACACCTAGTTTATCGGACACCAAATGAAATATAACCAAGGTGTTCAAGAGTGTGAGCAGTTCTGATAGATTTAAAAAGTAGAAACATTTTTAACTGGTGGAGGATCAATAACCAAAGGAGCACAAAAAAAACCAGAGAGGAAGTTAGGAGAATTGTTGTGATCTGGAATGAGCTACCTGAACGGGTGATGGAAGCAGATTCAATCAGAACTTTCAAAAGGAAGTTGGACAGATAATTGAAAAGGAAAAGAATTGTAGGGCGATGGGGGAAGAGCAGGAGAGTGGGACTCTTTGGGATATTCTTTCTTTAACCTCGGTTAAATCACATTTGGTGTCCAATAAACCAGGTGTAAGAGATTTGAGATTTTATTCAGCAAGTATTCAGCGAGGGGGGAGTGCAGAGTTTGAATGGGAGGAGTGTTTGAGGGGGGAGTTTCAGTGTTTGAGGGAGAGAGGGGGAGTGTCAGTGTTTGAGGAGGCAGTGTCAGTGTTTGAGGGGGGAGTGTCAGTGTATGAGGGAGAGAGGGGGAGTGTCAGTGTTTGGGGGAGAGGGGGAGTGTCAGTGTTTGAGGGGGCAGTGTCAGTGTTTGAGGGGGGAGTGTCAGTGTATGAGGGAGAGAGGGGGAGTGTCAGTGTTTGAGGGAGAGAGGGGGAGTGTCAGTGTTTGAGGGAGAGGGGGCGTGTCAGTGTTTGGGGGAGAGGGGGAGTGTCAGTGTTTGAGGGGGGAGTGTCAGTGTATGAGGGAGAGAGGGGGAGTGTCAGTGTTTGAGGGAGAGGGGGAGTGTCAGTATTTGGGGGAGAGGGGGAGTGTCAGTGTTTGAGGGGGGAGTGTCAGTGTTTGAGGGGGGAGTGTCAGTGTTTGAGGGGGTAGTGTCAGTGTTTGAGGGAGAGAGGGGGAGTGTCAGTGTTTGGGAGAGAGGGGGCGTGTCAATGTTTGAGGGGGCAGTGTCAGTGTTTGAGGGGGGAGTGTCAGTGTATGAGGGAGAGAGGGGGAGTGTCAGTGTTTGAGGGAGAGAGGGGGAGTGTCAGTGTTTGAGGGAGAGGGGGCGTGTCAGTGTTTGGGGGAGAGGGGGAGTGTCAGTGTTTGAGGGGGGAGTGTCAGTGTATGAGGGAGAGAGGGGGAGTGTCAGTGTTTGAGGGAGAGAGGGGGAGTGTCAGTGTTTGGGGGAGAGGGGGAGTGTCAGTGTTTGAGGGGGGAGTGTCAGTCAGTGTTTGAGGGGGTAGTGTCAGTGTTTGAGGGATAGAGGGGGAGTGTCAGTGTTTGAGGGAGAGTTGAGAGGGAATGCTGCCATTTGAGGGATGGAAGTGGAGTGTCACTATTTGAAGGAATGGTGTGTCACAGTTTGAGGGGGAGGGGGAGTGTCACTGATTGTGGGAGGGGGCAGTGTCACTGATTGGGGGAGGGGGCAGTGTCACTGATTGGGGGAGGGGGCAGTGTCACTGATTGTGGGAGGGAGGAGTGTCACTGATTGTGGTAGGGGGCATTGTCACTCACTGGGGGAGGAGGAGTGTCACTGATTGGAGGAGGGGCAGTGTCACTGATTGGGGGAGGAGCAGTGTCACTGGGGGAGGGGCAGTGTCACTGATTGGGGAAGGGGGGAGTGTCATTGATTGTGGGAGGGGATTGTCACTGATTTGGGGAGGGAGGAGTGTCACTGATTGGGGGCGGGGGAGTGTCACTTTTTGGGGGATGGGAGAAGTGTCACTGAGCAAGGGGGCAGTGTCACTGATTGGGGGAGGGGGGGAGTGTCACTGATTGGGGGAGGGGGGGTGTGTCATTGATTGGGGAGGGGGGTGTGTCATTGATTGGGGAGGGCGGTGTGTCATTGATTGGGGAGGGGGGTGTGACATTGATTGGGGGTGGGGGAGGGGGAGTGTCACTGATTGGGGAAGGGTGGAGTGTCACTGATTGGGGGTGGGAGAGGGGGAGTGTCACTGATTGGGGGAGGGGGAGTGTCGCTGATTCTGGAAGGGGAATTGAAACTGATTGGGGAAGGGGGGTGTGTCACTGATTGAGGAGTGGGGTGTGTCACTGATTCGGGGAGGGGGAGTGTCACTGATTTGGGGAGGGGAATTGTCACTGATTGGAGAGGGAGAGTGTCACTGATTGGGGGACAGGAGAAGCGTTACTGGGGGAGGGGGCAGTGTCTCTGATTGGGGGAGGGGGCAGTGTCACGAATTGGGGAAGGGGGCAGTGTCCCTGATTGGGGGAGGGGAGTGTCACTGATTGTGGAAGGGGGAGTGTCACTGATTGTGGAAGGGGGAGTGTCACTGATTGTGGGAGGATGAGTGTCACTGATTGTGGGAGGGGGATTGACACTGATTTGGGGAGGGGCAGTGTCACTGATTAGGGAAGGGGGAGTGTCACTGATTGGGGGTGGGGAGTGTCACTGATTGTGGGAGGGGGAGTGTCACTGATTTGGGGGGGAGGGGGAGTGTCCCTGATTGTGGGAGTGGGAGAGTCACTGATTGGGGAGGGGGGTGTGTCACTGATTGGGGAAGGCACAGTGTCACTGATTGGGGGAGGGGGGAGTGTCACTGACTGGGGAAGGGGGGAGTGTCAATGATTGTGGGAGGGGGAGTGTCAGTGATTGTGGGAGGGGGAATGTCAGTGATTGTGGGAGGGGGAGTGTCAGTGATTGGGGGAGGGGGAGTGTCACTGATTGGGGGAGGGGGAGTGTCACTGATTGGGGGAGGGGAGTGTCAGTGATTGTGGGAGGGGGAGTGTCACTGATTGTGGGAGGGGGGAGTGTCACTGATTGTGGGAGGGGGAGTGTCACTGATTGTGGGAGGGCGAGTGTCACTGATTGTGGGAGGGCGAGTGTCACTGATTGGGGGAGGGCGAGTGTCACTGATTGGGGGAGGGCGAGTGTCACTGATTGGGGGAGGAGGAGTGTCACTGATTTGAGAAGGGGCGAGTGTCACTGATTGGGGGAGGGCGAGTGTCACTGATTGGGGGAGGGCGAGTGTCACTGATTGGGGGAGGGCGAGTGTCACTGATTGGGGGAGGAGGAGTGTCACTGATTTGAGAAGGGGCGAGTGTCACTGATTGGGGGAGGGCGAGTGTCACTGATTGGAGGAGGGTGAGTGTCACTGATTGGGGGAGGGCGAGTGTCACTGATTGGGGGAGGGCGAGTGTCACTGATTGTGGGCGGGGGAGTGTCACTGATTGGGGGAGGAGGAGTGTCACTGATTGGGGGAGGAGGAGTGTCACTGATTGGGGGAGGGAGAGTGTCACTGACTGTGGGAGGGGAAATGTCATTGATTGGGGGAGTGGGAGTCTCACTGATTTGGGGAGGGGGACTGTCACTGGTTTGAGGAGAGGGCAGTGTCACTGATTGGGGAAGGGGGAAGCGTCAATGATTGCGGGAAGGGGAGTGTCACTTATTGTGGAAGGGCGAGTGTCACTGATTGTCGAAGGGCGAGTGTCACTGATTGGGGAGGGGGGGTGTCACTGATTGTGGGAGGGGGAGTGTCACTGATTGTGGGAGGGGGAGTGTCACTGATTGTGGGAGGGGGAGTGTCACTGATTGGGGGAGGGCGAGTGTCACTGATTGGGGGAGGGCGAGTGTCACTGATTGGGGGAGGAGCAGTGTCACTGGGGGAGGGGCAGTGTCACTGATTGGGGAAGGGGGGAGTGTCATTGATTGTGGGAGGGGATTGTCACTGATTTGGGGAGGGAGGAGTGTCACTGATTGGGGGCGGGGGAGTGTCACTTTTTGGGGGATGGGAGAAGTGTCACTGAGCAAGGGGGCAGTGTCACTGATTGGGGGAGGGGGGAGTGTCACTGATTGGGGGAGGGGGGGTGTGTCATTGATTGGGGAGGGGGGTGTGTCATTGATTGGGGAGGGGGGTGTGTCATTGATTGGGGAGGGGGGTGTGACATTGATTGGGGGTGGGGGAGGGGGAGTGTCACTGATTGGGGAAGGGTGGAGTGTCACTGATTGGGGGTGGGAGAGGGGGAGTGTCACTGATTGGGGGAGGGGGAGTGTCGCTGATTCTGGAAGGGGAATTGAAACTGATTGGGGAAGGGGGGTGTGTCACTGATTGAGGAGTGGGGTGTGTCACTGATTCGGGGAGGGGGAGTGTCACTGATTTGGGGAGGGGAATTGTCACTGATTGGAGAGGGAGAGTGTCACTGATTGGGGGACAGGAGAAGCGTTACTGGGGGAGGGGGCAGTGTCTCTGATTGGGGGAGGGGGCAGTGTCACGAATTGGGGAAGGGGGCAGTGTCCCTGATTGGGGGAGGGGAGTGTCACTGATTGTGGAAGGGGGAGTGTCACTGATTGTGGAAGGGGGAGTGTCACTGATTGTGGGAGGATGAGTGTCACTGATTGTGGGAGGGGGATTGACACTGATTTGGGGAGGGGCAGTGTCACTGATTAGGGAAGGGGGAGTGTCACTGATTGGGGGTGGGGAGTGTCACTGATTGTGGGAGGGGGAGTGTCACTGATTTGGGGGGGAGGGGGAGTGTCCCTGATTGTGGGAGTGGGAGAGTCACTGATTGGGGAGGGGGGTGTGTCACTGATTGGGGAAGGCACAGTGTCACTGATTGGGGGAGGGGGAGTGTCACTGATTGGGGAAGGGGGAAGTGTCAATGATTGTGGGAGGGGAGTGTCAGTGATTGTGGGAGGGGGAATGTCAGTGATTGTGGGAGGGGGAGTGTCAGTGATTGGGGGAGGGGGAGTGTCACTGATTGGGGGAGGGCGAGTGTCACTGATTGGGGGAGGGGAGTGTCAGTGATTGTGGGAGGGGGAGTGTCACTGATTGTGGGAGGGGGAGTGTCACTGATTGTGGGAGGGCGAGTGTCACTGATTGGGGGGAGGGCGAGTGTCACTGATTGGGGGAGGGCGAGTGTCACTGATTGGGGGAGGGCGAGTGTCACTGATTGGGGGAGGGCGAGTGTCACTGATTGGGGGAGGGCGAGTGTCACTGATTGGGGGAGGGCGAGTGTCACTGATTGGGGGAGGGCGAGTGTCACTGATTTGAGAAGGGGCGAGTGTCACTGATTGGGGGAGGGCGAGTGTCACTGATTGGGGGAGGGCGAGTGTCACTGATTGGGGGAGGGCGAGTGTCACTGATTGGGGGAGGGCGAGTGTCACTGATTTGAGAAGGGGCGAGTGTCACTGATTGGGGGAGGGCGAGTGTCACTGATTGTGGGCGGGGGAGTGTCACTGATTGGGGGAGGGCGAGTGTCACTGATTGTGGGCGGGGGAGTGTCACTGATTGGGGGAGGAGGAGTGTCACTGGGGGAGGAGGAGTGTCACTAATTGGAGGAGGAGGAGTGTCACTGATTGGTGGAGGAGGAGTGTCACTGATTGGGGGAGGGAGAGTGTCACTGATTGTGGGAGGGGAAATGTCATTGATTGGGGGAGTGGGAGTCTCACTGATTTGGGGAGGGGGACTGTCACTCGTTTGAGGAGAGGGCAGTGTCACTGATTGGGGAAGGGGGGAGTGTCACTGATTGTGGGAAGGGATTGTCACTGATTCGGGGAGGGAGGAGTGTCACTGATTGGGGAAGGGGGGGAGTGTCACTGATTTTGGGAGGGTGAGTGTCACTGATTGTGGAATGGTGAGTGTCACTGATTGGGGAAGGGGGAAGCGTCAATGATTGTGGGAAGGGGGAGTGTCACTTGTTGTGGAAGGGCGAGTGTCACTGATTGTCGAAGGGCGAGTGTCACTGATTGGGGGAGGGGGAGTGTCACTGATTGGGGGAGGGGGAGTGTCACTGATTGGGGGAGGGGGAGTGTCACTGATTGGGGGAGGGGGAGTGTCACTGATTGGGGGAGGGGGAGTGTCACTGATTGGGGGAGGGCGAGTGTCACTGATTGGGGGGAGGGTGAGTGTCACTGATTGGGGGAGGGCGAGTGTCACTGATTGGGGGAGGGAGAGTGTCACTGATTGGAGGAGGGCGAGTGTCACTGATTTGAGAAGGGGAGAGTGTCACTCTGTGGGAGGGGATTGTCATTGATTTGGGGAGGGGGGAGTGTCACTGATTGGGGAAGGGGGTGTGTCACTGATTTGGGGGGAGGGGGAGTGTCCCTGATTTGGGAAGGGGGTGTGTCACTGATTGTGGGAGGGGAATTGTCACTGATTGGAGAGGGAGAGTGTCACTGATTGGGGGGACAGGAGAAGCGTTACTGGGGGAGGGGGCAGTGTCACTAATTGGGGAAGGGGGGATTGTCACTGATTGTGGGAGGGGGAGTGCCATTGACTGTGGGAGGGGGAGTGTCACTGATTGGGGGAGGGGGAGTGTCACTGATTGGGGGAGGGGGAGTGTCACTGATTGGGGGAGGGGGAGTGTCACTGATTGGGGGAGAGGAGAAGCTTCACTGGGGGAGGGGGCAGTGTCACTGATTGGGAGGGGGGAGTGTCACTGATTGGGAGGGGGAGTGTCACTGATTGGGGACAGGGTAGTGTCACTAATTGTAGAAGGGGGAATGCCACTGAATGGGGGAGGGGGACTGTCACTGGTTTGAGGAGAGGGCAGTGTCACTGGGGGAGTGTCACTGATTGTGGGAGGGGGAGTGTCACTGATTGTGGGAGGTGGAGTGTCACTGATTGTGGGAGGGGATTGTCACTGATTTGGGGGAGGGGGAGTGTCACTGATTGGGGGGTGTGTCACTGATTTGCTGAGGAGGAGTGTCACTGATTCTGGGAGGGGTGTGTGTCACCGGGGAAGGGGGCTGTGTTGTCACTGATTGGGGAGGGGGGTGTGTCACTGATTAGGGGAGAGGGGAGTGTCACTGATTGGGGGAGGGGGAATGTCACTGTTTGGGGAGGGGGGGTGTCACTGATTTGGGGAGGAGGATTGTCACTGATTGTAAAGGGAGTGTCACTGATTGGGGAGGGGTGTGTGTCATTGATTGGGGAGGGGGGTGTGACACTGATTGGTGGAGGGGGTGTGTCGCTGATTGGGGGTGGGGGAGGGGTAGTGTCACTGATTGGGGGAGGGGGGAGTGTCACTGATTGTGGGAGGGGATTGTCACTGATTTGGGGAGGGGGGGGGTGTCACTGATTCTGGGAGGGAAATTGTCACTGATTGGGGGAGGGGGAGTGTCACTGATTGGGGGAGGGGGGAGTTTCACTGATTGGGGGAGGGGGGAGTGTCACTGATTCTGGGAGGGGGGAGTGTCACTGATTGGGGGAGGGGGGAGTGTCACTGATTGGGGGGAGGGGGAGTGTCACTGATTGGGGGAGGGGGGAGTGTCACTGATTGGGGGAGGGAGAAGTGTCACTGATTGGGGGAGGGGGAATGTCACTGATTGGGGGAAGGGGGGAGTGTCACAAATTGGGGACAGGGGAGTGTCACTAATTGTAGAAGGAGGAATGCCACTGATTGGGGGAGGGAGACTGTCACTGGGGGGAAGGGCAGTGTCACTGATTGGGGAAGGGGGGCGTGTCACTGATTGTGGGAAGGGATTGTCACTGATTTGGGGAGGGAGGAGTGTCACTCATTGGGGAAGGGGGGGAGTGTCACTGATTGTGGGAGGGGGAGTGTCACTCATTGGGGAAGGGGGGAGTGTCACTGATTGTGGGAGGGGATTGTCACTGATTTGGGGGAGGGGGAGTGTCACTGATTGGGGGGGGGAGTGTCACTGATTTGGTGAGGAGAAGTGTCACTGATTCTGGGAGGGGGTGTGTGTCACCGGGGAAGGGGGCTGTGTTGTCACTGATTGGGGAGGGGGTGTGTCACTGATTAGGGGAGAGGGGAGTGTCACTGATTGGGGGAGGGGGAATGTCACTGTTTGGGGAGGGGGGTGTCACTGATTTGGGGAGGAGGATTGTCACTGATTGTAAAGGGAGTGTCACTGATTGGGGAGGGGGTGTGTGTCATTGATTGGGGAGGGGGGTGTGACACTGATTGGTGGAGGGGGTGTGTCGCTGATTGGGAGTGGGGGAGGGGGTAGTGTCACTGATTGGGGGGAGGGGGGAGTGTCACTGATTGTGGGAGGGGATTGTCACTGATTTGGGGAGGGGGGGAGTGTCACTGATTCTGGGAGGGAAATTGTCACTGATTGGGGGAGGGGGGAGTGTCACTGATTGGGGGGAGGGGGGAGTGTCTGATTCTGGGAGGGGATTGTCACTGATTCTGGGAGGGAGAGTGTCACTGATTCTGGGAGGGAGAGTGTTACTGATTGGGGAAGGGGCGAGTGTCACTGACTGGGGGAGAGGAGAAGCTTCACTGAGGGAGGGGGCAGTGTCACTGATTGGGAGGGGGGAGTGTCACTGATTGGGGACAGGGGGAGTGTCACTAATTGTGGAAGGGGGAATGTCACTGATTGGGGGAGGGGGACTGTCACTGATTGGGGAAGGGGGGAGTGTCACTGATTGGGGAAGGGGGGTGTGTCACTGATTGTGGGAGGGGATTGTCACTGATTTGGGGAGGGAGGTGTGTCACTGATTCTGGGAGGGAGTGTGTCACTGATTGGGGAGGTTGGAGTGTCACTGATTGGGGAAGGGGGCAGTGTCACTGATTGTGTGAGGGGGAGAGTCACTGATTGGGGAGGGGGTGTGTCACTGATTGTGGAAGGTGGAGTGTCACTGATTGGGGGAGGGGGGAGTGTCACTGATTGGGGGAGGGGGGAGTGTCACTGATTGGGGGAGGGGGGGAGTGTCACTGATTGGGGGAGGGGAAATGTCACTGAAGGGGGAGCGGGACTCTCATTGATTTGGGGAGGGGGTCTGTCACTGATTTGTGGAGGGGGACTGCCACTGATTTGAGGAGAAGGCAGTGTCACTGATTGGGGAACGGGGGAGTGTCACTGATTGTGGGTGGGGATTGTCACTGATTTGGGGAGGGGGGGAGTGTCACTGATTGTGGGCGGGGGAGTGTCACTGATTGTGGGAGGGGCAGTGTCACTGATTGGGGAAGGGGGGAGTGTCACTGATTGGGGAGAGGAGAAGTGTCACTGGGGGATGTGGGCAGTGTCACTGATTGGGGATGTGGGCAGTGTCACTGATTGGGGAGGGGGGAGTGTCAATGGCGAAGGGAGAGTGTCACTGATTGTGGAAGGGCGCGTGTCACTGTGGAAGGGCGAGTGTCACATTGGGGAATTGGGAAGCGTCAATGATTGTGGGAGGGTGAGTGTCACTGACTGTGGAAGGGCGAGTGTCACTGATTGTGGAAGGGCGAGTGTCACTGATTGTGGAAGGGCGAGTGTCACTGATTGGGGAAGGGGGAAGCGTCACTGATTGTGGGAGGGTGAGTGTCACTGATTGGGGAAGGGGGAAGCGTCAATGATTGTTGGAGGGGGAGTGTCACTGATTGGGGGAGGGCGAGTGTCACTGATTGGGGGAGGGCGAGTGTCACTGATTGGGGGAGGGCGAGTGTCATTGATTGGGGGGAGGGCGAGTGTCACTGATTGGGGGAGGGCGAATGTCACTGATTGGGGGAGGGCGAGTGTCACTGATTGGGGGAGGGCGAGTGTCACTGATTGGGGGAGGGCGAGTGTCACTGATTGGGGGAGGGCGAGTGTCACTGATTGGGGGGAGGGCGAGTGTCACTGATTGGGGGAGGGCGAGTGTCACTGATTGGGGGAGGGCGAGTGTCACTGATTGGGGGAGGGGCGAGTGTCACTGATTGGGGAAGGGCGAGTGACACTGATTGGGGGAAGGTGAGTGTGACTGATTGTGGAAGGTGGAGTGTCACTGATTGGGGGAGGGGGAGTGTCACTGATTGGGGGAGGGGAAATGTCACTGAAGGGGGAGCGGGACTCTCATTGATTTGGGGAGGGGGACTGTCACTGATTTGTGGAGGGGGACTGCCACTGATTTGAGGAGAAGGCAGTGTCACTGTTTGTGGGAGGGGATTGTCATTGATTTGGGGAGGGGGGAGTGTCACTGACTGGGGAAGCGGGATTGTCGTTGATTTCGGGAGGGGAGAGTGTCACTGATTCTGGGAGGGGGAGTGTCACTGATTGGGAGAGGGGGATTGTCGCTAATTTAGGGAGGGGGAGGGGGGAGTGTCACTGATTGTGGGAGGGGGAATGTCACTGGGGGAGGCGATTGTCACTGATTTGGGGAGGGCGGTGTGTCACTGTTTGGGGGAGGGGGGAGTGTCACTGTTTAGGGGAGGGGGGAGTGTCACTGTTTGGTTAGGGAGAGTGTCACTGTTTGGGTAGGGAGAGTGTCACTGATAGGGGGAGGGAGAGTGTCACTGATAGGGGGAGGGAGAGTGTCACTGATAGGGGGAGGGAGAGTGTCACTGATTGGGGGAGGAGGAGTGTCACTGATTCTGGGAGGGGGATTGTCATTGATTGGGGGAGGGGGGGAGTGTCACTGATTGGGGGAGGAGGAGTGTCACTGATTGGGGGAGGAGGAGTGTTACTGATTGGGGGAGGAGGAGTGTCACTGATTGGGGGAGGAGGAGTGTCACTGATTGGGGGAGGAGGAGTGTCACTGATTGGGGGAGGAGGAGTGTCACTGATTGGGGAAGGGGGGAGTGTCACTGATTGGCAGAGGGGGAGTGTCACTGATTGGGGAAGGGGGGACTGTCACTGATTGGCAGAGGGGGAATGTCACTGACTGGCGGAAGGGGAGTGTCACTGATTGGGGAAGGGGGGAGTGTCACTGATTGGCAGAGGGGGAGTGTCACTGATTGGGGAAGGGGGAAGCGTCATTGGGGGAGGGGGGAGTGTCACTGCTTGGGGGAGGTGGAGTGTCACTGATTGGGGAAGGGGGGAGTGTCACTGATTGGCAGAGGGGGATTGTCACTGATTGGGGAAGGGGGAAGCGTCATTGGGGGAGGGGGGGAGTGTCACTGATTGGGGGAGGGGGGAGTGTCACTGATTGGGGAAGGGGGGGTGTCACTGATTGGCAGAGGGGGAGTGTCACTGATTGGGGAAGGAGGAAGCGTCACTGGGTGAGGGGGGAGTGTCACTGATTGGGGGAGGTGGAGTGTCACTGGGGGAGGTGGAGTGTCACTGATTGGGGGAGGTGGAGTGTCACTGATTGGGGAAGGCGGGAGTGTCACTGATATGGGAAGGCGGGAGTGTCACTGATTGGCGGAGGAGGAGTGTCACTGATTGGGAAAGGGGGGAGCATCACTCGGGGAGAGGGGAGTGTCACTGATTGGGGGAGGGAGAAGTGTCACTGATTGGCGGAGGGGGGAGTGCCAATGATTGGGGGAGGTGGAGTGTCACTGATTGGGGGAGGTGGAGTGTCACTGATTGGCAGAGGGGGAAGCGTCACTGGGTGAGGGGGGAGTGTCACTGATTGGGGAAGGGGGGGTGTCACTGATTGGCAGAGGGGGAGTGTCACTGATTGGGGAAGGGGGAAGCGTCACTGGGTGAGGGGGGAGTGTCACTGATTGGGGAAGGCGGGAGTGTCACTGATTGGCAGAGGGGAAGTGTCACTGATTGGTGGAGGTGGAGTGTCACTGATTGGCAGAGGGAGAGTGTCACTGATTGGTGGAGGTGGAGTGTCACTGATTGGCAGAGGGGGAGTGTCACTGATTGGGGAAGGGGGAAGCGTCACTGGGAGAGGGGGGAGTGCCACTGATTGGGGAAGGCGGGAGTGTCACTGATTGGCGGACGGGAAGTGTCACTGATTGGTGGAGGGGGAGTGTCACTGATTGGTGGAGGGGGAGTGTCACTGATTGGTGGAGGGGGAGTGTCACTGATTGGTGGAGGGGGAGTGTCACTGATTGGCAGAGGGGGAGTGTCACTGATTGGCGGAGGGGGAGTGTCACTGATTGGTGGAGGGGGAGTGTCACTGATTGGCGGAGGGGGAGTGTCACTGATTGGGGAAGGGGGAAGCATCACTCGGGGAGAGGGTGTGTCACTGATTGGGGGATGGAGAAGTGTCACTGATTGGAGTAGGGGGGAGTGTCAATGATTGGGGGAGGGGGGAGTGTCACTGATTGGGGGAGGTGGAGTGTCACTGATTGGGGATGGGGAAGTGTTATTGATTGGAGGAGGGGGAGTGTCACTAATTGGGGAGGGGGAAAGCGTCAATGGGGGAGGGGGGAGTGTCACTGATTGTGGAAAGGGGAGTGTCACTGATTCGGGGAAGGGCAGTGTCACTGACTTTGGAAGTGGGAGTGTCACTGGGTGAGGGCGAGTGTCTCTGATTGGGGGAAGGGACAGAGTCGTCACTGGTTGGGAGAGGGGGAGTGTCACTGTTTGAGGGAGGGAGTGTGTCACTGATTCTGCGAGGGGGGAGTGTCACTGTTTGAGGGAGGGGGCGTGTCACTGTGAGGGAGGGTGCGTGTCACTGATTCTGGGAGGGGGGAGTGTCACTGTTTGAGGGAGGGGGAGTGTCACTGTGGGGGAGGGGGAGTGTCACTGTTTGAGGGAGGGGGTGTGTCACTGATTCTGGGAGGGGGGAGTGTCACTGTGAGGGAGGGGGAGTGTCACTGATGGAGAGTGGGGAGTGTCACTGATTCTGGGAGGGGGGATGTGTCACTGTTTGAGGGAGGGGGAGTGTCACTTTGAGGGAGGGGGAGTGTCACTGTTTGAGGGAGGGGGAGTGTCACTTTGAGGGAGGGGGAGTGTCACTTTGAGGGAGGGGGGAGTGTCACTGATTGGGGGAGGGGTGGTGTAAATGTTTGAGAGGGTGGGGATAGCATCATTGTTGGGATCCCTGGGAAAGATTGTGCTCTCGGCGCTGACATTGCTCCAACGTTTAAGTGACCTATCTGTTGGTTTTGCGTTGACCCAGGTGTGAGGTCACAGGCCACAAGCCCCGAGGAAATGGGACCGACCTCTAGACGACGAACGACCAGCGAGGGGCAGTATGAGAACAGTGGCAACAGCAGTGGTGTCTCCCGAAGCCCACCTTTGCGTTCCCCAATACGTTGTGTGTCCCCCGAGGTGGCTAGTTCTATCGCCGCTAATCCAGGAGGACGACCCAAAGAGGTGAGATAGTGTTGACCGGGGTTTGGGTTTTTATAATCTGCTGTGTCCTGTGGACACTGACTCTCACTGGGGTAGGGTTTCCCGAAGCCTCACTCCCTCTCCCGTTGCTGTTACCTGCTGGTCCATCATGTGGTAGCGATGGGCTGTGAGGCTGGGGTAGGGGTTGGTGAGTTGGCCGGATTTCACAGGGGAATCGGATTGGAATGTTGTTGGGAAGAGAAGCCAGGGAAAGCAGGAAGTGATTCCCACAGAGATAGCAGCTGGATTTTGTTTCTATATTAAAGGATTGTAGTCCCATTCAGTCTCAGCAGCCTCTGTTACCCCGTGAGAGAGCGAGACCACGAGTGGAACATCCACCTTTGGCATTTGGGAGGATATCACAGTTGACACAAGGCTGGGTGTTGCATAGAAAAGTACAGCACATGGAGAGGCCATTTGGCCCATCATACCAGTGCCAGTTCTTTGAAAGAGCTATCCAATTAGTCTTATACCCACTGCCATTTCCCCATAGCCCTGTAATCTTTTCCCTTCAAGAATTTATCCAATTTCTTTTGAAATGATTATTGAATCTGCTTCCAGCAGCCTTTCAGGCAGCACCTTCCAGAGCACAACAACTCGCTGTCTAAAACATATTTTCCTCACTTCCTTGTCTGGTTCCATTTACATTGACCTTAAACCTGTGTCCTCTGGCTACCAACCTTCCCAAACTGGAAATAGCTTCTCCTCATCCGCTAAACCCCCTCGTGATTCTGAACACCTCTATTAAATCTCCCCTTAACCTTCTGTGCTCTGAGGAGAACAATCTCAGCTTCTCCAGTCTCAAAACTCCCTTTTGAGTGGTGCTTGCAAGCACAATCTTCTAACATCACTGGCCTGTAGGCAATGCTTAAGGTATAAACTATTGCATTGGTTTCAAATCTCACCCCACCAATAGGCAAGCACTGCATCAATGTGTCCAATGGAGTAAAAATAGTTGTGTTAACTTTATAAATTACACAAACGTACAGCACAGGAGGCCATTCGGCCTAGTGTGCCAGTGCTGACTTTTTGAAAGAGCAGTCACGTTTAGTCCCACATCGCCTCTTTCTGTCTGTAACCCTGTAAGTTCCTCATTTTCCAGCACTGGTCCAACACCCTTTGAAATTGTTTTATAGAATCAGCTTTCAGCCCCTTTTCAGGTCAAGTGTTCCATAACCTGAAAACTCAGTGAAAAAATTGTTCATCTCCTCTCTAGATGGTTTTCCAATGAATTGGAATCTATAATCTTGTATTATTGATCCATTCACCAGAGGGAATCATTTCTCTCGATCTTCTCCATCAAAACCTCTCATCATTTTGAAAACCTTATTGGGTTACCTCCTAATCTTCTCTGTTCCAAGGATAACAGACCAACATTTTCCAATTTCTTCTCATAGCTGAAGCCCCTCATTCCTGGTAACATCCTGGGAAACCTCCTCTGGACACTTTCTTCAGCCTTTACATCTTTTCCTGAATTGGGGAATCCATAATTCTCCACAATATTCTAACCCGTGTCTTAAAATGGCCAGGCCATTAGGAAGTGAAATGAGGAAATGTATTTTCACAGTGAGTAATTAGAAACTGGAGCATATCACACCATGTCCCCCTCCACAAGGGGGATTGACAGATTTTTGTTTTGGAACAGGTTTGGATGGTCTCTTCCTGTTCCTGTTCCTGTGTAACAGGTTTGAGGGGCTGAATGGCCTCTGATGTTCCTGTGTAATAGGTTCAAGGGACTCAATGGCCTCTGATGTTCCTGTGTAATAGGTTCGAGGGACTCAATGGCCTCTGATGTTCCTGTGTAATAGGTTCGAGGGACTCAATGGCCTCTGATGTTCCTGTGTAATAGATTTGAGGGGCTGAATGGCCTTTTCCTGTTCCTGTTGTAACAGTTCAAGGGGCTGAATGGCCTCCATATGTTTGTATGATTCTATAATGTTGCCTTAGAATGCAGACCCTCAACTGAGTTCAACAGTGAAGAGTGTCAGAAGGAATCTTTCACTTGACTGAATTACAAATACTCAGAACCACTGTGCACGTCTGATTGCAGGTCTCATCTTTAACTATCTTGATCACTTTGTCTCACTTTGTCTTTATCAGCCCAACATGCACAGCTACAGAGAAGCATTCGAAGAAATGGAAGGAGCACCAACGAGTCCCACCAGTGGGGGTGAGAACTGCTCTTTTCTGGGTGATTTATTTCTCTCTTCCCAAACCCCTTACTTCAAAGTTCGTAAATTCCTGAATTCACAGTGAAGTGGAGAGCAAAGAGTACAGTAAAGATTATCTGTGTCAAACCAACCTGCCACTCATCACAGATTACACAAACCAAACTAACCCCACTGCCCCACTCTCTCCCCATAGTCCTGTATCAATCCCCAAACTAATCCCACTGCCCTGCTCTCTCCCCATGGCCCTCTATCAATCCCAAACTAATCCCACTCCCCATACTGTCCCCATAGCCCTGTATCAATCCCAAACTAATCCCATTAACCTGCTCTCTCTCCATAGCCATGTATCAATCCCAAACTAATCCCATGCCCTGCTCTCTCCCCATAGCCCTGTATCAATCCCAAACTAATCCCATTAACCTGCTCTCTCTCCATTGCCATGTTTCAATCCCAAACTAATCCCATGCCACACTCTCTCCCCATAGCCCTGTATCAATCCCAAACCAATCCCCTGCCCCATAAGACCATGAGACATAGGAACAGAAGTAGACCATTTAGCCCATTGAGAGTGCTCCGCCATTCAGTGAGATCATGGTGACCTGATAATCCTCAACTTCACTTTCCTGCCTTTTCCCCATACCCCTTGATTCCCTCACTGATTAAAAATCTGTCTATCTCACCTTGAATATACTTAACGACCCAGCCTCTACAGCTCTCTGCAGTAAATAATTCCACAAGTTAACTACCTCTGAGAGAAGAAATTCCTCCTAATCTCTGTCTTAAGTGGGTGACCCCTTACTCTGAGATTATGCCCTCTGGTCCTAGACTCTCCTACAAGGGGAAACAACCTCTCAGTATCTAAAACAAAAACAGAATTACCTGGACAAACTCAGCAGGTCTGGCAGCATCAGCGGAGAAGAAAAGAGTTGACGTTTTGAGTCCTCATGACCTTTCAACAGAACTGATCTTTCTTTATAAGGAGAGGGAAATATATGATTCCCTCTCCTTGTAAAGAAAGATCAGTTTTGTTGAAGGGTCATGAGAACTCGAAACATGAAGGTTAAAGTCACCCATGATTAATGAACTGCCTTTTTCACATGCCCTCATTATACCCTGATTTATTACCTGTCCTACAGTATAACTACTGTTAGGGGGCCTATAGACTACCCCCACCAGTGTCTTCTTCCCCTTGTTTTTTCTTACCTCCACCCATATGGATTTTACACCTTCCGATCCAAGATCCTTTCTTGCTATCATACTTATACCATCTCGTATTAACAAAGCTACCCCAGCACTACAATTTTTCCCCCTTTGACCTTATTTGATGCTTTTAAAAAATATTTATACACTCTGTCCCTTCCTGTCACACTCTGGGTATCATTAACTAAATAGCTGCCTTGTCCTTTTGCTTCTCCAGAACATGACCCAAGACAGGGACATGGCGAATCCTAGCGAATGAATCACAGAAACCATCAGCACAGCTTCTTACTAACTACAATCAATCACACCTAATACAATCATTGTTTTCTATTAACTATTGCTACTTGGAGTACAAACCACTGCTGCTGCTGCTACAACCACTACAAGCTACTATTATCTACCAACTACAACTAACTATGATTATTACTTCTAACTTCTAATAAATACAACTGACTATTACCACAACTAGATTGCACTACTGGGAATGTCACGATCTGCGTGTGGCCTGTCGATATGTCATGCATTGGGTAGATCGAAATGACTTCCTCTGAAGGTGTGGGATGGGTCAGCATAGCAGACCATGCCCCAGCAGACTGTGTGCCGGCAGACTGTGCCCCAGACGCCGCTGTCTCAGAAGACTTGGCCCAGAAGGCCATGTCCTTGGGGCCGTGTCCAAGCAGACAGTGTTTCACCAGGCTGTGTCCCAGCAGACTGTGTCGCAGATGATCATCTCCTAGTAGACTGTGTCCCACAAAACTATGTCCCACCAGACGATGTCCCAACAGACTTGTCCCAGCAAAGTGTGTCCCTTTGTGTCCCAGCAGATCATATCCCACCGGACTGTGTCCCACCAGACTGTGTCCCACCAGACTGTGTCCCACCAGACCATGAGCAGAACTTTCCCAACATCGGGTCACAAGCCAAACTTGTTAGGAGTGAGAGCAGCACAGGGATATTTGCGGATTCCTGAATCGGTCACCTCAATGCTGGCCATCCAATCAGAACAGTGTAACAGGTTCCCAGAGCTGCCAGTCCAATCAGAGGGTTGGAAGAGGGAGAGTTGGGCACTGCTTAGTCAGATAGGAGAGCTGGAGGGTATTTCAATATGGATCCCTTAGAGCGGTGAATATAAAATAGAGTTTCAGAGCAGACCCCCTTGGAGTGGAGGGGAATCCCCTCTGGATTCCTCGTAGAGCCTGCAGAGGCAGTCGCCCCATCTCCCTCCAGGATACCCACAAGGAAGTTGCCACCGTGAAGCTTGCATTCTTGACCCTGGGTCGGGGAAGGCGGGAGCTCCAGGGCAAATAAATGCCAGCAAGTGCTTTAAATGACCCCCCATTGGGACATTAAATATACAGTCAACCTGCATGCTGGCCCACCGCCTGCAAGCTTTCTCAGTGACTGGAATGCATCGAGGAGCCATTCCAACTCACCTGGTTCCCCTGCCTTCCAAATTACTAATCCCACTGGGAAAATTCAGCCCCTCCTGTTTGATGCTTCATCAAGTTGATTCCTTTCCGTGACTTCCTTTCTAAGCTTCAAACCTCTTGTTTTATTGCAGCTGTCCGTTCCCCACCAGGACTAGCTAAGACCCCACTCTCTGCACTGGGCCTGAAGCCTCACAATCCAGCTGATGTCCTCCTCCAGTCAGCAGCACTCGGACAAGGTACAATTATCTGTTAACCTGATGGTCAAATCCTATGCAAAGCCTCATCGTGGAGAGGGAGAGGGAAACGGAGAGTGAGAGCGAAGTGAGGAGAGAGAAACAGAGGTGGAGAGACAGAGATAGAGAACGAGGCATAGACTGAGATGGAGCACAAGACAGGGAGGGAGAGTAAGATGGAGTTGAAGAGGGAAACGGAGAGGGAAATGATGAGGGAGAAGGAGATGGAAAATACTGCAAAATCTTTTGGATATTAGCAAAAGAACCAAAAGTGACACATGGAAATATTTGTTTATGCAGCGAGTGGTTAGGATCTGAAATGCATTGCTCAAGAGTGTGGTGGAGGTAGGTCCAATCGAGATATTCAGTAGGGAATTAGGCTGTTATCTGAAAAGGAGGAATGTGCAGGGTTTCAGGAAGAAGGCAGGAGAATGATAGTAAGTTAATTGCTCATTCGGGGAGCCGATGCAGACATGATGGGCTGAATGGCGTTCTTCTGTGCTGTAACAACTCTGTGATTCTGTGACATGAGGGAAATCTTTCTCACTTAACAAGTGGCTACAATCCAGAATGCACTGCCTGAAAGGGCAGTGGAAACAGATTCAATAATAACCTACAAAAAGGAATTGGATAAATATTCGAAGAAGTAAAAGGTGCAGTGATTTGCGGGGAGGGCAGAGAAATGGGGCTAAGTGGATTGCTCTTCAAAAGAGCCAGTACAGGTTCGATGGGCCAAATGACCTCCTCTCAGTGGTATTTCTCCCTGTTTTGATGGGCGGCTGAGATGAAAGAGGACATACACTTAGCAGATATTCTGATATCGTTGAATGATTGTTAAGGATTTAAAGGAGGGACAAAGAATAGCATTTACATAGCACTTTTCACAACTTAAGGATGTGCCAAAGCTCTTTACAATGGATGATTTACATTTGGACTATAGTCAGCATAGCAATGTAGGAAATACAACGACCAATATGGAACACCAGAAGCCTATAAATAGCAAAGTGATGAAGACCAGATCATATGTTTTAGTATTTTACGGATAAATATTGTCCATGATACTGACAAGAAACTTCTCTGCCCTTCTCTGCAGGAGTGCTCGGGGATACTTTACACCCACCTGGGAGGGGAGACATGGTTTTGGACTAATGTCACATCTAAGAAATAGCACCACTAACAGTGCAGCACTCCCTCGGTACTGACCCTCAGACAGTGCAGCACTCCCTCGCCACTGACCCTCCGACAGTACAGCACCCCCTCAGTACTGACCCTCTGACAGTGCAGTACTCCCTCAGTACTGACCCCCTGTCAGTGCAGTACACCCTCAGTACTGCCCCCCTGTCAGTGCAGCACTCCCTGAGTACTGACCCTCTGACAGTGCAGCACTCCCTCAGTACTGACCCCCTGTCAGTGCAGCACTCCCTGAGTACTGACCCTCTGACAGTGCAGCACTCCCTCAGTACTGACTCTCTGACAGTGCAGCACTCCCTCAGTACTGACCCTCTGACAGTGCAGCAGTCCCTGAGTACTGACCCTCTGACAGTGCAGCAGTCCCTGAGTACTGACCCTCTGACAGTGCAGCACTCCCTCAGTACTGACCCTCTGACAGTGCAGCACTCCCTCAGTACTGACCCTCTGACAGTGCAGCAGTCCCTGAGTACTGACCCTCTGACAGTGCAGCACTCCCTCAGTACTGACCCTCTGACAGTGCAGCACTCCCTCAGTACTGACCCTCTGACAGTGCAGCACTCCCTCAGTACTGACCCTCTGACAGTGCAGCGCTCCCTCAGTACTGACCCTCCGACAGTACAGCACTCCCTCAGTATTGACCACCTGACAGTGCAGTACTCCCTCAGTATTGACCCCCTGACAGTGCAGCACTCCCTCAGTACTGACCCTCTGACAGTGCAGTGCTCCCTCAGTACTGACCCTCTGACAGTGCAGCATTTCCTCAGTACTGACCCCCTGACAGTGCAGTACTCCAGCAGTACTGACCCTCCGACAGTACAGCACTCCCTCAGTACTGACCCTCTGACATGCAGTACTCCCTCAGTACTGACCCCCTGTCAGTGCAGCACTCCCTCAGTACTGACCCTCTGACAGTGCAGTGCTCCCTCAGTACTGACCCTCTGACAGTGCAGCATTCCCTCAGTACTGACCCTCTGACAGTGCAGCACTCCCTCAGTACTGACCCTCTGACAGTGCAGCATTCCCTCAGTACTGACCCTCTGACAGTGCAGCACTCCCTCAGTACTGACCCTCTGACAGTGCAGCAGTCCCTGAGTACTGACTCTCTGACAGTGCAGCTTTCCCTCAGTACTGACCCTCCAACTGTGCAGTTTTTTTCCCAGCCTCTAGCTTGGTTACTTCTGCCCCAACATCAGAACATGTTTTAAAATGGAACCTTTGATCCTCCCTCTCTCTGTGGCCATGTTCCACAATGGACAATGGAGTTACTTATTGGGCCTCCCAGAAAAAGTCCCAGAAAATGTTCTAACAGGTCACACATATTGTGTACTCTCTGGGGAAAACATGCTTTCGACCTGTACCACAACTGATGAGCTATCTCAGGGATATCAGATCAAGCAACTAAAAGAACCTTCCATTAAAAGGCATTGGGGATTAGAGGGTTAAATCACAAAGGCAGGGTGCATTGACTGGGATTACAATACCATGAATTTGAAAAATTGAAGGGTAAATCGATTGAGGTTTTTAAAATTAGTGAAGGATTTTATATACGAGACGGAGAGCAACTATTTCCTTAGATATCTGAAATTTAGAGTCAGGCCGTTCAGTGGTGATGTCAGGAAGCATTTCTTCACACAAAGGGCTGCTGGGAATTAGGAAGTCACTCCACACAAAGCTGTGGATACTGGGGGTCAATTGAAATTTTCAGTCAGAGTTGGATAGATTTTTGTTGGGTAACGCAATCAAGGGAGAGAGGCAGAGAAGTGGAACAGAATTGAAAGGTCCTCCTCCTGTTCCTGACAACCAGGTGTGAGCTCACACTGATACAGATTTACTCTCGTCACACTCTGTCTCTTCTTATCTCCTCAGAGGGAGACAGTAGCCCAATAGATGGAGAGGGAGAAGGTAAGAGGCCCTGCTCAGACCCACCATCCTGTTTGTCAGTCACAGTCATTTTAATCTTCCCTGGTAGCTTGCATTCCATAGCTGACATTAGACCTCAGGCCCAAATCATCAGCCATTAGAACCAAATCATTCATGCCACACAAGGACCAGGAAAATGTGTTTCTGTCTCTGTAGTTTGTAACTTCATTTACTCATCCTTTCTCTCAGTCTTTGTGTTCCCAGTTGTTTGTTTGAGGACAGCTGGACATTATTCCATATCTGAGGGTGAATTTGGGGTTACCGGACGGTGCTGCAAAATTTGTTTCCCTGTCACAGTGGAATTTGAGGAGCAGCAGCTGGTTAACTGTTTGGAAGCGCACTGTTTGCTCAGTTTGGTTTGCAGATCCATGAATGACAGGTTGTGAAAGAGAAAGTGCTGATTAGCTGGAGAAAAGTTGTGAAAGATGAGAAATACACTTGTAAGAAAGAGGCAAACACGTGGGCCAGACCATTCCACTGGCAGGAACTCTGTACAGTCATCACCTGGACACAATTTAGAAGGATGAGGCTGCAGGTGGGGACTACCAATATTGAGAATACCTGCACAATGGATGTATGAGATGGGGGCTTAATTTTATATAGCAGAACACCAAAGGAGTGAAGGCACAGGGCTTTACAGTCTCAAACAAGTGGGCCACATCAGAGCAGTGCCTTCTGAGTGCCTCTTCAAACACTCCCAGAGCAGACACAGCACGGGGTTAGATACAGAGTGAAGTTCCCTCTACACTGTCCCAAACAAACACTCCCAGGGCAGGTACAGCATGGGATTAGATACAGAGTGAAGTTCCCTCTACACTGTCCCAAACAAACACTCCCAGGGCAGGTACAGCACGGGGTTAGATACAGAGTAAAGCTTCCTCTACACTGTCCCCATCAAACACTCCCAGGACAGGTCCAGCATGGGGTTGGATGCAGAATGAATCTCCCTCTACTCTGTCCTCATCAAACACTCCCAGGACAGGTATAGCACGGGGTTAGATACAGAGTAAAGCTCCCTCTACACTGTCCCCATCAAACACTCCCAGATACAGCACGGGGTTGGATGCAGAATGAATCTCCCTCTACACTGTCCCCATCAAACAGTCCCAGGACAGGTACAGCATGGGGTTAGATACAGAGTAAAACTCCCTCTACACTGTCCGCATCAAACACTCCCAGGGCAGGTACAGCACGGGGTTAGATACAGAGTAAAGCTCCCTCTACACAGTCACCATCAAACACTCCCAGGACAGGTACAGCACGGGGTTAGATACAGAGTAAAGCTCCCTCTACACTGTCCCCATCAAACACTCCCAGGACAGGTACAGCATGGGGTTAGATACAGAGTAAAGCTCCCTCTACACTGTCCCCATCAAACACTCCCAGGACAGGTACAGCATGGGGTTAGATACAGAGTAAAGCTTCCTCTACACTGTCCCCATCAAACACTCCCAGGACAGGTACAGCATGGGGTTAGATACAGAGTAAAACTCCCTCTACATTGTCCCCATCAAACACTCCCAGGACAGGTACAGCACGGGGTTAGATACAGAGTAAAGCTCCCTCCAGCAGATGGAGAAAATATTTTGTTATTCGGTGCTGTGAAAAATAAATGCTGGTTTGTGATGTCGCACTCAGATATTCTTTTGAGGGAAGTTTAACTGTAAACTTTATGTAATGTTCTAACTGTGACACTCACAGTCAAGTGTGACCAAAGATAATTTGCCTCATTTTGCTATGTAAATGTTGATGCAGTGAGGGAGGCAGATCAATTGTATCATGGTGTCTACTGTCAATCACACAGGAATCATCTTACATCATCCTCTGGCTTCCTGATCTGTAAAAGTTAATATGTTGAATGCCTTCAATTTCCATGAGCTCTCCACATCAGAGGACACAGGGCAGAATGGAAGATGATGGTGTAAAATTGTCTGAACAGGTCAGGAGGGAGTGCGAAATGAGATCTTGATGTTTGATCACCCTTTTCATGCCACTGTTGAAGAGTGAAGTCCTTCACCCACTGTTCTCTGCTGCTTCTGAGCTGCTCTTCAGGCTGTTTCCCTCCTTTTTTTTTCACTGTTCCTCTGTGGGTGTAGTAACTGCTGCCACCATTTGTTATCATTGGGCTGTCACGGAAGACATTGAGTGTCCTAATCTGGTAAGAGATTGCCTGGAGGCAAGGATCGTTCTTTAAAAGTACTCTTATTAACATAACTAACTGTATACAAGATTACATAACATCAAAATGGAAATATACTGCTTCCCCTCTCCCTGAGTGACATCATTATGACATAGCTCCTTACGCACATGCTCAGTAGCTAGTATTGGAGCAGTGTTTGAGTTAACCCACAGTTTGAGGGGAAATTGAGGGAGGGAAGGGTGGAGTCCAACAGTTTGAGGGTGGAGTGAGGGAGGGAAGGGAGGAGTCCCACAGTTTGAGGGGGAGTGAATGAGGGAGGGGAGCAGTCCTGTGTTTGAGGGGAAGTGGGAGAGGGGAGAAGTTCCACAGTTTGAGGGGAGAGTGAGGGAGGGGAGGCATCCCACATTTTGCGGGGAGAGTTTGGGAGGGGAAGAATCCCACAGTTTGAGGGAAGTGAGCAAGGGGAGGAGTCCTACAGTTTGGGGGGAGTGAGGGAGGGGAGAGTCCTACATTTTGAGGGCAGAGAAGGAGGGGAGGATCCCACAGTTTGAGGGGAGACCAATAGATTGGAATATTTATATGATGGAGATATGATTGGCATCTCCGTGCTCCACCAGCTGTTGGACCCGGGCAGGAACTCTGCCTCTGTCTCTCTCTCTATCTCTATCTTTCCCTTTCTGACTGCCTCAGTCTCCATCACTCTTTCCCTCCCACTCCCTTTCTCTCTCCGTTGACTCTGTCTCTCTTTCCTTCTCTCTCTCTCACCCTGTCATTGTTTCTACCTCTTCCTCGCTTTCTGCCAAAGGTTCAGCATTTGTGATCAAGTAGTTGATGGCAAATTCATGATTTTTTTGCCTTTTTCTTTTTCTGAATTTTTTCCCCATGCTCTGTCAGATATTAATTCTTCATTTTCTATTTAAATTTCTACTTTCTAGTCCTGCACGTGCCTGCCCCCACTCCAGTGTTGTTAACTCTCCCTGGGCTCAGGGTTATAAACTACTTTCCTGATTGAGTCTGGACAGTGAGTGTCAGCAGGGTATTCCTCCATATGTGGTATTGCCCTCTATCAGCATGCCACATCTCACACTTGCACATACACACACACACACACACACACTTATGTGCACACACATGCACATTCACAAGCACTGACTCACAATCATGTCCACACTCTCACACTGATTTACGCAAGCGCACTTATGGATTCAGGCACATGCTCATGTACACACACACCCACAAACACATACACAGACGCAAACACATACATTGACGCTCACAAACACATGCAAACATACTCACACACACATAAACACTTCCACACATTCAGATGAAAATTTACACTGACACAGAAACACTCACAACACACACACACACACACACACGCACGCACACATGCACGCACACATATACACATATGTACACACATCTGTCAACTGCATAAACCTCTCCCACAGCCTTGTGGTTAATGCCTCAATGAATTGGAGATGCAGAACAAGGGGGAAATAGGACAGGAGCAGTGTGGTAGGATTAGGATAAGAAGGAATGTGATAGAGACAGGGAGTGAGTAGGGATATGGGGGGTGAAATAGAGACAGGAAGAGTGAGATGGAGATGGGGGAGTGAGATGGAGATGGGGGAGTGAGATGGAGATGGGGGAGTGAGATGGAGATGGGGGAGTGAGATGGAGATGGGGGAGTGAGATGGAGATGGGGGAGTGAGATGGAGATGGGGGAGTGAGATGGAGATGGGGGAGTGAGATGGAGATGGGGGAGTGAGATGGAGATGGGGGAGTGAGATGGAGATGGGGGAGTGAGATGGAGATGGGGGAGTGAGATGGAGATGGGGGAGTGAGATGGAGATGGGGGAGTGAGATGGAGATGGGGGAGTGAGATGGAGATGGGGGAGTGAGATGGAGATGGGGGAGTGAGATGGAGATGGGGGAGTGAGATGGAGATGGGGGAGTGAGATGGAGATGGGGGAGTGAGATGGAGATGGGGGAGTGAGATGGAGATGGGGGAGTGAGATGGAGATGGGGGAGTGAGATGGAGATGGGGGAGTGAGATGGAGATGGGGGAGTGAGATGGAGATGGGGGAGTGAGATGGAGATGGGGGAGTGAGATGGAGATGGGGGAGTGAGATGGAGATGGGGGAGTGAGATGGAGATGGGGGAGTGAGATGGAGATGGGGGAGTGAGATGGAGATGGGGGAGTGAGATGGAGATGGGGGAGTGAGATGGAGATGGGGGAGTGAGATGGAGATGGGGGAGTGAGATGGAGATGGGGGAGTGAGATGGAGATGGGGGAGTGAGATGGAGATGGGGGAGTGAGATGGAGATGGGGGAGTGAGATGGAGATGGGGGAGTGAGATGGAGATGGGGGAGTGAGATGGAGATGGGGGAGTGAGATGGAGATGGGGGAGTGAGATGGAGATGGGGGAGTGAGATGGAGATGGGGGAGTGAGATAGAGACTTGGGGAGCGAGGTAGAGACGGGGGAGTGGAGGTAGAGACGGGGGAGTGAGGTAAAGACAGGACGAAAGTATTGGGATGAAGTATGGGGATCAGGAGAAAGATGGTGGTTTGATATGATTATGAGGGATTGGGATTTAGTATTAGATTAACTGAATCAGTTTAATTCCTGATGAAAAATTAAACAGGCTCAAAAATCAGAAAATCCAAGTAAGTAATAATTTTCACTAACAAATAACCCACCCTAACTAGTGATGTCATTAACTAATGAACCTAAATACTTAGCAAACTAGGTCTCAGTAACCAATTAAACTGAACCTGAGACTGATATAAATAGCGAGACTGCTCTTCACTCTAAAGCTAACTGATTGGGGGTCTAGTTTACATCTTTGAAATTTGGTGCCAGCTCTCTCTTCGTGCTGGCTGACACATTGTAAATCCGGGATGGATCCTGATCTTTAGCTAACCAGTGCTGCTGGCATTAGCAGGAACTGAAGGGTTTCTGGGGACTGATAGGAGCTGTCGAAAGTTGGAGAATCCATTCTCTCTAGCCTGTTTTTTTAATCTGGAGGCTGGCAAGCTACGTGCTTTGGTAAGAAACCCAGCTCTCAGTTACATGGAAAGCCTTTGTCTCAAATAGAACGAGGCAAACTGAACATGCCCATTAGAAATGAAAACTGCCAAGCTGAGCTGCAGAGAGAGCCAGCCACATAGAAACAAGACAGAGTGGAGAATTGTTCTGGTGTTTTCCGCCAGGCTCCATGCCCATCATCATTTTAGAGCAAATTTTAGTCAAAGCAATTGTGTCCAGGGCTCTGGACTCTTCCATTCTGTCTATCTGAATTCTACATGCATCTCTCCCTCTCTCTCTCTCCCTCTCCTCTCCCTATCTCTCTGTATTGCATGAGGAAGCATTTAGGCTCAAGAGAACACTGCAGAACTGAAGACAAGGCAACCAGTGTACTTGCTGAAATTAGGGCAAAGTTAATCAACAGACTACTGGACCATGAACAGGCTTGATGTAGCCAAAGCAAGGCACAAAATATGCAGCAATAATTGAATAAATTATTCTACAGTTCCGCCGAGGGATGGTGATCAAGTTTCACTGAATGGAGACATCTCTTCATGGGAAAACGTTTTTCATTGTTGCTTTTCTGTTACAATTTTAGTCCATGTACTTCACACATTTGTGGAATTCACTCGACAGGAGGGATGAGAGTCATTGGCGTCTGGATTCAGTCAGTGGATTCTGCCTAGTTGTGCTTGTGGGACAGCGAGAGGGACAGGGGTGTAAGCGAGTGAAGGGAAGAGGGCTTTCTTAAATTTTCCAGACCTGTTGGAGCAAGCTTTCATGAGCTCAGAAGGACAGTGATTCCTAGGGAAGAGGCTACATGATGCTGCTTGTATTTGGCTCTGGTGGATTTAACGTTTCACTTGCAGATACCTCACAACTGGAGCCTGACAGAAATTGGTATGTAGGTGACTGTCTCTATCTTTCCATCTCACTGTTTCTCTCCCTCTCTCTCTTTCTCCTCCACCTTCATTAATTGATCTCTCACTCTGTTGTTGTTTCTGAGTCTCTTTCTCACAAAACTCTGATTTCAGAAGCCCCGATCCCATTTTAGCAGTATCTGAGTACCCGGTTATGGATGTGTGGATGACAATCGATGTCGCCACATGAGCACCTCTAGCCTGGAATCATTTGAAATTGGTCTGGGCACAGATTGAGTGCTTCTTTGGATTCCAGGATCAACACAGTCCGGTTAACCGTCTCTGTCAACCTGCAGCTGAGTGGTCACCTCTCAGAAGTGTCAGGCTCTGAGTTTACCTGAGGTTTATGGTTTCCGTTTCCCCAGCCTGCCTTCCCCACCCTCCCTCCCTGACGCTGTCTGGATTCTCCCTGTTCCGTACTGGGAGATTGCTTAACAGGATATACCACTTCAACGCTGAGTCCAGTATGGTAATAACTAGTCACTAGGACATGAGATCAGTGGAACACACCACATTCCAACAAGATAGTGACTGTATCACTGATACAGTGTAAGAGGTTGGTGTGTTATACCTAGTAATACATACTGTTGTTATAGAAATAAAAACAAAAAACTATGGATGCTGGAAATCCAAAACAAAAACAGAATTACCTGGAAAAACACAGCAGGTCTGGCAGCATCGGCGGAGAAGAAAAGAGTTGACGTTTTGAGTCCTCATGACCCTTCAACAGAACTGAGTAATATTAGGAGAGGGGTGAAATATAAGCTGGTTTAAGGTGCGGGATGGGGGGGTGGTGTGGGGGGGAGAGAAGTGGGGGGGGTGTGGTTGTAGGGACAAGCAAGCAGTGATAGGAGCAGATAATCAAAAGGTGTCACAGACAAAAGAACAAAGAGGTGTTGAAGGTGGTGATTTTATCTAAACGAATGTGCTAATTAAGAATGGATGGCAAGACACACAAGGTACTGCTCTAATGGGGGTGGGGTGGAAAGACTAACAGGGCATAAAAGGTATAGATTTAAATATAATGGAAATAGGTGGGAAAAGAAAAATCTATATAAATTATTGCAAAAAACAAAAGGAAGGGGGAAACAGAAAGGGGGTGGGGATGGAGGAGGGAGTTCAAGATCTAAAGTTGTTGAATTCAATATTCAGTCCAGAAGGCTGTAAAGTGCCTAGTCGGAACATGAGGTGCTGTTCCTCCAGTTTGCGTTGGGCTTCACTGGAACAATGCAGCAAGCCAAGGACAGACATGTGGGCAAAAGAGCAGGGTGGAGTGTTAAAATAGCAAGCGACAGGGAGGTTTGGGTCTTTCTTGCAGACAGACCACAGGTGTTCTACAAATCGGTCGCCCAGTTTACGTTTGGTCCCTCCAACGTAGAGGAGACCGCATTGGGAGCAACGAATGCAGTAGACTAAGTTGGGGGAAATGCAAGTGAAATGCTGCTTCACTTGAAAGGAGTGTTTGGGCCCTTGATCGGTGAGGAGAGAGGAAGTGAAGGGGCAGGTGTTGCATCTTTTGCGTGGGCATGGGGTGGTGCCATAGGGGGGGGTTGAGGAGTAGGGGGTGATGGAGGAGTGGACCAGGGTGTCCCTACGGAATGATCCCTATGGAATGCTGCCGGGGAGGGGTGAAAGGAAGATGTGTTTGGTGATGGCATCATGCTGGAGTTGGCGGAAATGGCGGAGGATGATCCTTTGAATGCAGAGGCTGGTGGGGTGATATGTGAGGACAAGGGGGACCCTATCATGTTTCTGGAAGGGAGGAGAAGGCGTGAGGGCGGATGCGCGTGAGATGGGCTGGACACGGTTGAGGGCCCTGTCAATGACCATGGATGGAAAACCTCAGTTAACGAAGAAGGAGGACATGTCAGAGGAACTGTTTTTGAAGGTAGCATCATCAGAACAGATGCGACGGAGGTGAAGGAACTGAGAGAATGGGATGGAGTCCTTACAGGAAGCGGGGTGTGAGGAGCTGTAGTCGAGGTAGCTGTGGGAGTCGGTGAGCTTGTAGTGAATATTGGTGGACAGTCTGTCACCAGAAATTGAGACAGAGAGGTCAAGGAAGGGAAGGGAAGTGTCAGAGATGGACCATGTGAAAATGATGGAGGAGTGGAGATTGGAAGCAAAATTAATAATTTTTTCCAGGTCCCAACGAGAGCATGAAGCAGCACCGAAGTAATCATCGATGTACCGGAGAAAGAGTTGTGGAGGGGGGCCGGAGTAGGACTGGAACAAGGAATGTTCCACATACCCCATAAAGAAACAGGCATTGCTGGGGCCCATGTGGGTACCCATAGCCACACCTTTGGTTTGGAGGAAGTGAGAGGAGTTGAAGGAGAAATTGTTCAGTGTGAGAACAAGTTCAGCCAGACGGAGGAGAGTAGTGGTGGATGGGGATTGTTCAGGCCTCTGTTCGAGGAAGAAGCTAAGGGTCCTCAGACCATCCTGGTGGGGGATGGAAGGTGTAGAGGGATTGGACGTCCATGGTGAAGAGGAAGCGGTTGGGGCCAGGGAACTGGAAATTGTTGATGTGATGTAAGGTGTCAGAGGAATCACAGATGTAGGTGGGAAAATACCTCCATGCTCCTATCACTGCTTGCTTGTCCCTACAACCACAACCCCCCACCCCCCCACCCCCCCACTTCTCTCCCCCCACTCCCCCCCCACCTTAAACCAGCTTATATTTCACCCCTCTCCTAATATTACTCAGTTCTGTTGAAGGGTCATGAGGACTCGAAATGTCAACTCTTTTCTTCTCCGCCGATGCTGCCAGACCTGCTGAGTTTTTCCAAGTAATTCTGTTTTTGTTGTTATAGAATATATACAGTGTTATATTCAGTAACACACATCGTTATTATAGAATATATAGTGTTATACCCAGTAACACACATCGTTATTATAGAATGTATATAGTGTTATACCCAGTAACAAAAATTGTTATTATAGAATGTATGTAGTGTTATACCAAGTAGCACACATCGTTATTATAGAATATACAGTGTTATCCCCAGTAACACACTATTATAGAAAATATACAGTATTATACCCAGTAACACACACTGTTATTAGAGAATATATACACTGTTATACCCAGTAACAGGCACTTATTATAGAATATATAGTGTTATACCCAGTTACACACACTGTTGTTATATAATATACACAGTGTTATACCCAAAACACACTATTATTATGGAATATACAGTATTATACCCAGTGAACCACACCATTATTATAGAATATATAGTGTTATACTCAGTAAGCCACACTATTATCATAGAATACGGACAGTGTTATATCCGGTAACATATGGTGTGTTATATAGGCCCAGATCTTCCAGTCTCTGTATTGTTGGAGAATGGATGCATGACTCCAAATGTGCTTCGAGACCCGGCAGAAGCCCTGATGTGTTGGCCTCAAAGGGAATTGCCTGGGAAGTTTTAACTTCTGATGGACATTTCTCCTGCTCCCAGGGACACTTCATGAATATCTCTGGCTGTAAGCTGGAGTCAGAGACTTTGGATAGTTCCATGATATTTACGTGGATTGTTATCCAGGAAATGTGAAAGAGAGAGAACTTAGTCTAACTCCTGGATAACTCCAGAACTGACACCTCAGTCACTCAGACTGACACCCTGACTCCATCCTGAGCACCCAACTACCCCATGTTTCTCCCCGACTACTCACCTAACCTCCTGACTGCACTCAACTGCCCAATCAAATCCAACCATACTAGTCTCCCCAGACCAGACCCAATTACCCCGACCCAGCCACCACCTCACCCACCTGCCACCCAACCATCCTGTCACCCTACCACACTACCCGCCTGCTACCTTACCCAACTACCAACTTATCCACCTATTACCTCACCACCTTACCCATCTACCACTTACCTCACCCAACTACGCACACTACTACAAAACCCATTCACCCATTCAGTAACATTCACACTGGCCCATTAAACTTACCATATGGCAGCTAGTGCCATGAAAAGGGGGCATGTCCTGTCTTCACCCTGTCTCTACAGCGCAGTTATATCCAGTAATGCACAATGTGTTATTATGTAATATACATATAGTGTTATATGCAGTTATGTATAGTCTGTTATATAATATATACAGTGTTATTCCCAGCAACACATGGTGTGTTATCATATAGACATGGTAATATAGACATATAATATAGACAGGAGTGCTATACCCAGTCACACACGCTGTTATTATATCACGTATATAGTGGTATATGCAGTTATGTACATAAGAGCATTTGAACAAGGAGCAGGAGTAGGCCATTTGGCTCCTTGAGCTTGGTCCACCATTTAATAAGATCAAGACTGATCAGATAGTAACCTCAAACCTGAATCCTACCTACCACCGATATCCTATCACTCCCATGCTTACCAAGAGCCTATCCACCGCTGCCTTAAAAATAATCAAACTCTGCTTTCATCACCTTTTCAGGAAGAGAGTTCCAAAGACTCATGACCCTCTGAGAGAAAAACTTTCGTTTAATCTCTATTTTAAATGAGTGCCCCTTATTTTTAAACAGTGACCCCCTAGTTCTAGGTTCTTCACAAGAGGAAACATCCTCTCCACATCCACCCTGTTAAGTCCCCTCAGGATCTTATATGTTTCAACCAAGTCGCCTCTTACTCTTCTAAACTCCAGCAGATACAAGCCTAGTCTGACAACCCACCCATTCCAGGTATTAGTCTGGTAAACCTTCTCTGAACTGCTTCCAATGTATTTACATCCTTCCTTAAATAAGATGACCACTACTGTACACAGTACACCAGATGTGGCCTCACCAGTGCTCTGCATAACTGAAGCATAACCTTCCTACTTTTGTATTCAATTCGCCTCACAATAAATGATAACATTCTATTCGCTTTCCTAATTACCTGCTGTACCTGCATACTAGCTTTCTATGATTCTTGCACTAGGACACCCAGATCCCTCTGCCTCAGAGCTCTGCAATCTCTCACCATTTAAGTAATATGCTTCTCTTTTATTCTTGCTGCCAAAATGGACAATTTCACATTTGGCCATATTATATTCACTCCATCTGCCAGATCTTTGCCCACTCAATTAACCTATTTATATCTGTTTGTAGCCTCCTTATGCCCTCCACACAACTTACTTTCCTACCTATCTTTGTGTCATCAGTGAATTTGGCAACCAGGAATCTACTGCTCCATCTGTAATTACATTCTTGTTTACCTTATTGTTAACATTATTTATTCCCCAGGCAGTTTGGGGAACATGATCAGTTACTAGAAGCAAGTTGTATTTTACAAGAGATCATCTTGCAAAGAAACCTAGGGCAGGATTTTCCCCTCAGTGCACTAAGTGTGGTGGTGGGTGGGAAAATTGGTGTTTGACCTGTTGGCTGCAATGGCAGGTTTTTGTGCTCTTCCCGTCTTACTATATATGGACAGATGGGAAACAAGTCGGATCACTGGCAGGCGGCTTCTGATTTGCCTGCCTTCACTCCACTTCCTTATTCCAGGTGCCATTTTAAAGTTCAGCCACGCACAGCATTCATCAATTTCGGCAGCTCAGGACTGCTCCACTGAATACTGGGCCCCGACAGTCAAGAAGACGGCAGCTCCCAAATTCAATGACACCTCACTGGCACACCTTTTGGATGCAGTTGAGGACCCACCGTGATGTCCTCTACCCTTGCTCTGGACGACAACAAGTTCACCACTCCGGCTTGGGAGGTGCTGGCAGTGGTGGTCAATGCCAACGCTGCACAGGAGAGGGCAGGCACCCAGTTCAGAAAGAGGATGAATCTCATCTGTGCCACCGGGGTAAGTCAACCATCTCATCACTCTCAACTCAAGCCCATCACACATTCACTGGCATCTCACTCACTCTCTCACATACACCCCCACATCTCCATCTGGGCTCATCCCCTCTTGAGATTGAGTCCTTGTCCTGTCCATGGCCCCTCTCACTACCCACATGTGCCAGGCACCCTTATCATCTGCCCCGGCATTCGGCCTACTCATACTCTCTCCATCAGTCTTTATGCAGGACAAGATCGCACACAATCGCAGGAGTGAGGTCCCAGACGCAGGGGGTGGAATGGCAGAACTCAAGGTCTTCTCTCAGTTCGAAAACCGAGCCATCGAGCTGCCGGAGAGGACATGGACCATCCTGCGGTGACGCTGAGGTCAACAGCAAACACCCACCCAAACACAGCTTCCTGCACCAGCTCATCCCTCAGGCAACCACACTGTGAGTGTATGGTCCTGTTTGCGAATCGCCTGCCATGCACTAATTATCTCTCCTTTCTTTCATAGGAACCTCAGCCAAGCACCCGATGGCCTCGGGTGAGGATCCTGAGGACACCTCAGCAGAAGACCCGTCACAGCGCTCACCCACACCTTTCATCAGTGCAGAGACACACATCTCGGTGGGATCTAGTTCTAGAGCAGATTCAGGGTCACAATCTGGTGAGCACAGCACACAATCTGGCCCACAGCAGGTGGAGGTAGGGATATTCAAGGTCGCCGGCACTCCCAGGAGCGTTGGAGGTCAGCATTCTGCTGAGTCCACTCAGATAACGAGCCCTCAAACCTGATTCCAAATCAGTTGGTGGCAGCAACAATCAGTTAGAGGAGGAGGCTCCACAAATATCCCCATCCTCAATGTTGGAGGAGCCCAGCACATCAATGTAAAAGATAAGACTGAAGCATTTGCAACAATCTTCAGCCAGAAGTGCCGAGTGGATGATCCATCTCGGCCTCCTCCGGAGGTCCCCAGCATCACAGATGCCAGTTCTCAGCTAATTCAATTCACTCCATGTGATATCAAGAAACGGCTGAAGGCAATGGATACTGCAAAGGCTGTGGGCCCTGACGATATTCTGCCAATAGTACTGAAGACTTGTGCTCCAGAACTTGCCGTGTCCCTAGCCAAGCTGTTCCAGTACAGCTACAACACTGGCATCTACCTGGCTATGTGGAAAATTGCCCAGGTATGTCCTGTACACATAAAGCAGGACAAATCCAACCTGGTCAATTACCGCCCCATTAGTCCAATCTCGATCATTAGTAAAGTAATGGAAGGGGTCATCAACAGTGCTATCAAGCGGCATTTGCTTAGCAATAACCTGCTCCCTGATGCCCAGTTTGGGTTCCATCTGGGCCACTCAGCACCTAACCTCAATACAGCCTTGGCTCAAACATGGACAAAAGAGCTGAACTCCCCAGGTGAGATGAGAGTGACTGCCCTTGACATCAAGGCTGCATTTGACAGAGTGTGGCATCAGGGAGCCCGAGCAAAACTGGAGTCAATGGGAATCAGGGGGGAAAACTCTCTGATGTTTAGAGTAACACCTAGAACAAAGGAAGATGATTGTGGTGGTTGGAGCTCAACCATCTCAGCTCCAGGACATCACTGCAGGAGTTCCTCAGAGGGGTGTCCTAGGTCCAACCATCTTCAGCTGCTTCATCAATGACCTTCCTTCCATCATAAGATCAGAAGTGGGGATGTTCGCTGTTGATTGCACAATGTTTGCAACTCCTCAAATATTGAAACAGTCCATGTCCAGATGCAGCAAGACCTGGACAATATCCAGGCTTGGGGATGACAAGTGGAAAGTAACATTTGCACCACACAAGTGTTAGGCAATAACCATCTCCAACAACAGAGAATCCAACCATCACCCTTTGATGTTCAATGGCATTACCATCACTAAATCCCCCACTATCAGCATCCTGGGGGTTACCATTGGCCAGAAGCTGAACCAGACCAGCCAAATAAATAATGTGGCTGTGAATACAAGAGCAGGTCAGAGGCTGGGAATTCTGTGGCAAGTAACTCACTTCCTGACTCCACAAAGCCTGTCTACAAATCAGGAATGCGATTGAATATTCTCCATTTGCCTGGATGAGTGCAGCTCCAACAACACTCAAGAAGCTTGACTCTATCCAGGACAAAGCAGCTGATTTGATTGGCACCACATTTATAAAAATTCTCACCCTCCACCACTGCTGCACAGTAGCAGCAGTATGTACTATCTAACGATGCATTGCAGGAATTCACCAAGGCTCCTTTGACAGCACCTTCCAAACCCACAACCACTACCATCTAGAAGGACAAGGGCAGCAGATAGATGGGAACATCACCACCTGGAGGTTCCCCTCCAAGTCACTGACCATCCTGATTTGGAAATATATCACCATTCCTTCACTGTCACTGGGTCAAAATCCTGGAACTCCCTCCCTAACAGCACTGTGGATGTACCTACACCACATGGACTGCAGCGGCTCAAGAAGACAGCTCACGACCACCTTCTCAAGGGCAATTAGGGATGGGCAATTAAAGATGGCCCAGCAGCGAAGCCCCACATCACATGAATGAATAAAAAAAAAAATCACGGGGACGTCAGGAAGGGATGTCAGCCACACTCCTCAAATTGCAACGGACGATGGAGGAGTCTGTCTGCATTCAGTTTGAGGTGATAGTGCTGACATGCCACGCACCGAGGTCAACACTGGCAGGATGGCAGCTGCCATAGAGACCTTGGTCCAGGGCATCGGTCCTGAGCTCATGCAGGTGCTGTACTCCGTTGCTGATGCCATCAGTAGCATCCATCAGTAGACATGCGAGAGGGGGGCAGGCACCTCCATCTCACTCCAGCTTCCCCTTCTGTTCAAGGAGTTGGCGAGGAGCCCTCAGGAACCCATAGAGAGGAGGACCAGCAGCTGGACACCCTGGGACCATCCACCCACATGACCCCAGGAGTGCCAAGCTAATCCCAGTCACCTCTTCCTGTAACCACATCACCTCCAGCTGCACAGGCTGAGGGGAGGGGGTGGGTTCACCTGCCCAACAGCATGACACCCAAACCAGGCTGGGGCCATCCAGGTCTTGGCCCTCCAGAGGCCGTTCCTCAAAGTCATCACAGAAAACAGGGTGTAGCGGTCAGCAGGCTGCCTCCACCTCTGCTGTGGATGTCAGGGAGGTACCCAGACGTAGCGGTAGGGTTAGGAAAGTTAAAAAAAATTTAGTAGCACAATGGTGGCAAGAGTGTTCACAACATATAATAATGTTCACAAACGTAAATAGAATCACACACATTTCACATCTCCTCTTGTGTATGCCTCCTTTTTATGATGAATTGTGTTGAGAGTCAGGTGTGATACCGTGGAGCCTCTGCCCACCTGTTGCAGATCATTGGTGTCTCAGCTATGTAGCATGCTTCCATATCATCACAGTGTATGCCCCTTTTACAGATCATTTCAACACCAGTGATGCCTCGACCTTAATGTTAAGTGCGCTCGTGGAAGGAACCTCATTCACATGCTTTGCAGGGTCATGTCATGTTTATTCTTGGCTGTGTAAGATTGAGGCTGCTGTGTTCTCCAATCTCATCTGCATTCTTGAAAGGTGAAGGTGTGGTGTACAAGGAGAGATGTGTTTACACATGGAGAAGGGTCATATATTGTTCTCCTTGATGTGCCATCTGTCATCTGGCAGGGTTTTCATGCCAGGAACCCATACTCAGAGCTCGTGTGCGCTCCTGTCTGCCGAACGTATTTCCAACTTTCCGAACATACGTCTGCTTAGCTCACCAATAAGTGGGGGCACCTTGCCACCTCAAGGTGCTGAAATTCTGCCCCTCTCAGCCATATTATTGCCCTGGTGATTGAAGCTTATACTTTGATCATTTCTCAACCTGTAATTGTCTGTAATGCAGCCACATGGCTCTTGTCGCAATGTTGGGATGTAGCGCTGTGCATCCCATCACTGAGACGTGATATTAGTTGCAAATGGTGATTTTTGGTGCTCAGTACAGCCTTTGATCATGCTCTGAAAACGCACATCGTGGCTTTAGACAATGTCAAGGGGAGAAATGGGATGGGAGCGAGGATGAATTCTGCTCTTTATTAGCAACAACTCGTCACCTTGAGAGTCTCATGGTGTCTCAGAATTTTGGAGTTCGCAAGGGCCAGGACTGGCCATGAAGGTACAATGTGTGTCTTAAAGAGGAGGCATTTTAATGTCTTGCATACAAGTGGTTGAACATTGTCATCTTCAGGTGGTCCATTTGTGTAGTAAGGTGAGGATAAAAGCAGGCCAGCATTCCTAACTGAGAGTGCCGGATGTTAATGTGATAGAGAAGAAGGTGACACAGAAAAGAGCATTCTCTGATTAGATGCACACCTGTAGAATGTCCTCGGCTGCCTTGGCCCAAGGATTACATAATAGTTTCACCATCGAGGCACCCCCGCCTTGCCACTGGCCTGGTAGGTAGAGACTTACCTCTGGCACCTGCCTGAAAGCGATGTGATGCTGAGTCTGCAAAGCCTTGCACTGAGTCTGAGTTGCCCTGAGTGCTGTGCGATGCAAGGTAGGCGAATGGACCTCAAAGTCACAAGCAAAGTGCAGGTCATTATATGCCTTTGTAAAATAGGTTGTTCTGATTGCATGCCGATGTGCCCTGATGATCCAGTGTGGGGGGGATGATTCCGGTGAGCAGTCCTTATAATGAGAGGCAAATGTATTGAAGTGATGTTCCTGACATGCTGTGGGTGGGAAACATGGCTCACCATTAACGGCTGGAGCGGATGATCCCAGACTGTTTTTACAACAGCGGTAAACCGATTTTTCTGATTTCACGATATTTTCCACTCCCGCCCACTATGACGCCTACCACAGGCAGGGCCAGAAAATTCCACTCCAACTCTTCAAAGGACCAGCGGCCCAGTGCAAAATATAGGTTTTTTCCCCAAAGGCACATGGGCCATAACAATATATACAGGGTTATACCCAATAACAGAAGCTGTGATTTTATATAATTTACAAGGTGTCATACCCAGCAACTCAGAGTGTATTATTGCATAATATTTACAAGAGTATGATATCCATCCAGGCGACTATAGAATATTTACTGTGGGCTCTGGAAGTCTGTTATTCTGATTCCCATTTTGTTCTTCTTTGTCCTGTTCAGCCAGTTGATTTCTGCCTTTCCTGTTCTGTTTCTGCCCTCAGAGCCCAGGAGTTACGTGGAGTCGGTTGTCAGGACAGCAGCAGTCGGGGGAAGCAATCTGCAAAGTACTCCCACGCCTCAGAGCTACGTGGTGGAGACCCCGGCCAGGAACATACCCTGTCCCTCAACATTCACTTCCCCGAGTCCCATTTCAAGCAGCAGTCCCTTACCTGGAATGGAGAGGTGAGGGGAAGAACTCACTTTAATCAACTAGCTAGAGTGGAGGGGGAAAGGAGATAAATATATGTCAGGCCCCCAGTTTGATACCAGGTCTGTTTGTCTGTGTCTGAGACTCAGTACCACACTGGGAAAGATAATTTAATTCAGCATAGGCTGGAAAAGAGCCTGGGCCTTTCCAGCAGGGTGGAGCTCAGTACCACACCAGGAAGTGCAGTCACACACTGAACCACCAGCAGGAGCTGGATTGATCCTTCAGTGGGAGATCTGGAGGTGAGATTCCAAATTGCTTGATCACTGCTTTTGATTGGAAGCAGCAATACCATGGGCCACTTCTGACAACTAGAGGGCAATTTTTTTAATTGCCATTCAGTGGAGTCTTGTGTCTGTGCGATAAGGGTGTTTGGCAGAATAAGTGTTAATGTGGGACTAGAGAACAGTACTACCCACAGTCTGATGTAGAGAGTTACATGAAAGTAGACTGTGTGTAGAGTAGAGTCTGGAATGAGCCAGCATGGAAACAGCACCTATACATGCCAGTACTTTGCATATGGCTGCAGAAACTGAAATGGACCAGCCGTATGAATACTGTGTCTACAAGAACAGGTCAGAGGCTAGAAATCCTGCAACAAGTAACTCACCTCCCTCACTCCCTAAAGCCTATCCACTATCTACAAGGCACAAGTCAGGAGTGTGTTGGAATACTCCCCTCTTGCTCCCACAACACTCAAGAAGCTTGCCAAAGCAGCCCACTTGATTGGCAACCCATCCACAAACACTCACTTCCTCCACCACCAGCGCACAGTGGCAGCAGTGTGTACAAGATGCACTGCAGGAACTCACCAAGGCTCCTTCGACAGCACCTTCCAAACCCACAACCGCTACCGTCTGGAAAGACAAGGGCAGCAGATAGATGGGAACACCACCACCTGGAAGTTCCCCTCCAAGTCACTCACCATCCTGACTTGGAAATACATCGCCGTTCCTTCACTGTCGCTGGGTCACAATCTTGGAACTTCCTCCCTAACAGCACTGTGGGTGTACCTACACCACTTGGACTGCAGTGGTTCAAGAAAGCAGCTCACCACCACCTTCTTAAGGGCAATCAGGGATGGGCAGTAAATGCTGGCCCAACCAATGATGCCAAAATCCCATAATTGAATCTTTAAAAAATGACATTGATTGGGACCTGAATATTGAGGGGTTCATAACATTTAGGAAATGCACGAAGCTAGGAAAATGTGGTGGCCACTCTATTAGCTAATGATGGTATTAGCACAATGGAGAGGGTTGACCTAATTGCAGGGAAGCAGGACGTAGAAATGTTTGGATAGAGATGAGAGAGGATAAAGGTGGGAAGTAATTTGTTGAAGTGGTGTACAGGCCCCATAACAGTATTCATACAGTAGGACAGGGTATAAAGGAAGAAATAATGTGAGCTTATCAGAAAGGTGATAATCATTGGAGATTTTAACCTGCATATAGGCTGGGAAAATCAGATGAGCAAGGGTAGCCTAGATGAGAAATTCATAGAAGGTTTTCACGATAGTTTATTAGAATACAACAATCAGTTGCCACATAGAGAGCAGGCTATATTAGACCTGGTATTGTGCAGCGAGATAGGATTAATTGATAACTTCATACTGAAGATGGCCCTAGGTAGCAGCAATCATAATCAGATTGAATTTTACATTCAGTTTGAGGGAGAGACTAGTATTTTAAACTTAAGTAAGGGTAATTATGAGGGCATGAAAGTGGAGTGAACTGGCAAATTAGGTTCAACAATAGATTGTTGTAGCACAGCAGATGGTAAATGCTAAACTGCTCAAATCCAGAGGGAAACTTGAAACAACTGCCACAACTGTTTTGCAATTTGTATTTTTATTTTGAGATGCAGCAGTAATAAGTCCACCGAGTCTCAGGAGTTCTTTTACAGAACTAAATTGAACATTTATTAATAAAAATAATTTTAAGCATATACATAGGTCTACAAATTACTACTAAGATAATTCCTAACTCCCCTAATTATTCTAACTCCCAGTTACACTCCATTAAGGCAACAGTAGAAACAAAATAGATTTTAACAGACGCAGGCAAAGCACACAACCCTGGACAGGGATATTCACAGTGAATTCCCTTAGCTTTGGTTCCTATAGGCAGCAGCTTGGTACATAGAGGCTGGAGACTTTTCACACTTGTGAGATCTTAGCATACCTTCTCCTTTTGCATAACCTCATCTCTTCTATGCATGTTTCTCCCTTTTAATGTAAATCCCACTGTTCCAATATGTCTTTGGACTTTACCTATCTGATCTAATAATAAAAACTCTTTCATAGTACCAATTTCATCAGTAAGCTTTGGGAAAAATAAACACACTGTTTGGCTCCTTCTGGCTAAGTGTAACATTTCACCCTCTCTTTTGAAATTCAAACTCCTCTGGTTTATATAAAAATGCAACTTTTTCTTTACACCTCACATTCTAAAGCTTCTGCCATGGTTACTTATTTAGTACTTTAAACCTAGCTTCTCTTCTGATACATCAAAGCCTTCAGACCAGCTGTCCTTAATTCAATTAAGCCACACACAACAGACAATCCAGACTCCACTATTCCTACTTTTCAATAAATCCCAATAACATTATGAAAATTATTATATTTTCATGACAAGGTCAACAGAGATGCAGTGGTGGACATTTAAGGGGATATTTCAAAATGCATAGAATAGATAAACTCCAACGAGAAAGAGAAATTCCAAGGGGAGGACCCACCATCTGTGGTTAACTAAAAAAATTAAATATAGTATCAAACTTAAAGAAAAAGCATATAATTGTACAATTGTGCAGGTGGTAGGTCAGAAGATTGGACAGAATATAAAAACCAGCAAAGAATGACCAAAAGATTGATAAGGAAGGAAAATTAGAGTGCGAGAGAAAGTTGGCTGGAAATATAAAGACAGATAGTAAGAGTTTCTACATCATAGAAACATAGAAAATAGCAGCAGGGGTAGGTCATTTGGCCCTTCAAGCCTGCTCCGCCATTCAATATGATCATGGTTGATCCTCTATTTCAACAGCATATTTCCACTCTCTCCCCATACCCCTTGATGTCTTTAGAACCTAGAAATCCATTTCCTTCTTAGATCTTTAAGTGACTTTGCCTCCACAGCCAAGTGGTAGAGAATTCCACAGGTTCATCATCCTCTGAGTGAAGAAATTTCTTCTAAACCCCAGTGAATACAGGCCTAGTCAGACCAATCTCTCCTCTTACGACAATCCTGCCATCTCAGTAATCGGCCTGGTGAACCTTTGCTGCACTCCCGCTATGGCAAGTAAATCCTTCCTTGGGTAAGGAGACCAAAACTGCACACAATACTCCAGGTGTGGTCTCACCAAGCCCAGCTGCAGTAAGACATCCTTGCTCCTGTAGTCAAATCCTCTTGTAATGAGTAATGAAGGCCAACAAACCATTTGCCTTTTTAACTGCTTGCTGCACTTGCATGCTTGCTTAATAGATATTATAAAAAGAAAAGAGTTAACAAAAGTTGGTCCAATAGAAAGTGAGCCTGGGGAATTAATAATGGAAAATAAGGAGATGGCAGATGAATTTAACAGGCACTTTACAATAGGGGATGTGAGTAACATCCCAGGAATAGCTATAAATCAGGAAATGGAATAGGGGGAGGAACTGAGGAAAGTTACAATCACCAGGGAAATGGTACTGAGTAAATTGTTAGAATTATGGGTTGACAAATCCTCGGGTCCTGATGGACTTCATCCTAGTGTCATAAAAGAAGTGTTGGTGTGATAGTTGTTGTGTTGGTTTAATTTTCCAAAATTTCCTGGAAACGGGAAATGGCAGATGCACTGTAATTAGATTTCCAAAAGACTTTTGATAAGGTGCCACATCAAAGGTTATTATGAAAAATAAAAGCTCATGGTGTAGGGAGTAACATATTACATGGTTAGAGGATTGCCTAGCTGACAGGAAATAAAGAGTAGGCATAAATGGGTCTTTTTCAGGCTAGCAAGATGTAACGAGTGGTGTGCCATAGGGATCAGTGCTGAGGCCTCAATTGTTTACAATTTATATATATGATGTGGATGAAGGGAGCAAGGTATGATTGCTAAATTTACTGATGACACAAAGATAGGCAGGAAAGTAAGTCGTGAACTGGACACAAGGAGGCTACAAAGAGATATAGGTGGGTTATTGCTGAAAAAGGAGACACATCTAAGCTTTTTGTCTTGCGCTCCTCAGGACACTCCTGATGAGAGCAAGACGAAAAGCTTAGACATATCTCTTTTTTCAGTAATACTCAAGATCTGTACAACCAGAACTCACTTAAGATACATGTAGATAGGTTAAGTGAGTGGATAAAGACCTGGCAAATGGAGTATAATTTGGGAAGGTGTGAAATTGTTCATTTTGGCAGAAGAGTGAAAAAGAAGCATATAATCTAAATGGTGAGAGATTGCAGAGCTCTTAGATGCAAAAGAACATCCTGGTGCATGTTATGAGACAGCCTTTCGGTAAAGCTGAGTTATTTAAAAATCCCAGAGGGAAACTTTAAACAACTGTCATAAACTATATTTTTAAGTGGTATGTTTGAGATGCAACTCTAAATTCAGGAATCAGACCACCAGTTCTCAAGAGGTTTTGTAGTAAACTAAATGAAACATTTTATTAATTTACACAAGTTAAATATATACACATGGCTACAAATTGCTACTATCAAAACTTCTAACAAATTCCCAAACTAATCTCCATTAGGGCAACAGCAACCCATAGACTTACCCAGACACCAGGCAAAGCATTTTCACCTTGCAAATTCAAAATGAGGTTCCTTTCACTTTGGTTCCTATGGAGATAGTTACAGCTACTTTGACCTTACATTGCCTCCGCCCTGCACACACACAACTGCTATTGGTTATATCCAGCACATCTCATTGGATGTAAATTCTCATTGTATCACTAGCCTCATCTAACAATAAAACCCCTTTCATAGTACCAATGTTATTAGTAACATAAACATATTGCTTGGTCTCTGCTAGGTAGGTGCCAGATTTCACCCCATACCATGAATGCTTTATTCAAAAAATGCACATGCACTCCATCTGTCTTACATCTCAAAACTAATACATATCAAAGCACCCAGACTAGCTGGTTATAATCCAATTATGAAACACCCAGAGACTAAACCTCTATTTAAAAAAAACCTCAATAATATTATGTAAATGAATAGCTTCATGACAGTGCATTAATCACAAAAGGCTAGTATGCAGTTACAGCAGGTAATTAGGAAAGCTAATAGAATGTTATTATTCTATTGTGATTGTTATTGTGAGGGGAATTGAATATAAAAGTAGGGAGGATATGCTTCAATTATACAGGCATTGGTGAGACCACATTTGGAGTACAGTTAGAAGCAGCTCAGAGAAGGTTTTCTGAACTAATACCTGGATTGGGTGGGTTGTCTTATGAGAAAAGGTTGGTCAGGCTAGGCTTGTATCTGCTGGAGTTTAGAAGAGTAAGAAGTGACTTGCTTGAAACATATCAGATCCTGAGGGGGCTTCACAAGGTGGATTTGGAGATGATGTTTCCTCTTGTGGAAGAACCTAGAACTAGGGGTCACTGTTTAAATAAAGGGTCACCCAATTAGGACCGAGATGAGGAGTATTTTTTTCTCTCAAAGGGTTGTGAATTTTGGAACTATCTTACTCAAAAGGTGGTGGAAGCAGAGTCTTTGAATATTTTTAAGGGAGAGGTAGATAGATTCTTGATAAGTGAAGGGGTAAAAGGTTTTCAGGGACAGGCGGAATGTGGAGTTGAGGTTACAATCAGATCAATCATGATGTTATTGACCGGTGGAGTAGGCACGAGGGGCTGAATGGCCTAATCCTGCTCCTAATTCGTATGTTCATATGTCTATTGTTATGGGTTACAAATAACGGTTTATGTTTAATCACACAAGCCTCCAGACCTCTCTGTGAAACATCAAACAATCTTTACAACAGTGTCTGCTAACAGCGGGAATCTGGGCAAGTGTTGCCCACAGTTTGGCTGGAGATTCACAGCAGCAAACTTGAAAGTCTGACTGCCCTCTGCCAGAAGGACAGACTTCTTGTTAGCTCAGACTAGTTGAACATTTCTTACTTACACAAATTCTGTCTTTTTTTTATTTCCTCAGTGCCTTCATCACGAGCTGTTCATCAGCAGGTGCCAATGGACACAGTGCCACACCACCCCAGCCATCTCTGGATTCCAGTTTGAGATCAGCAAGCTTCTCTCACCCGTCCTTTGCAGAGAGCAGCTATCTCAACACCACTCCATCTAACCTGTCGGCTGCCGGCACAGCCAGCTCCTCAGGCAGCTTTGCTCTGGGTGCCGACCCTTCACTAAGCCCAGGTGCACTTCATCAAGACAGAGGCACGACAGGAGTTCATGGGCTGCCTGGAAGCCCACAGTCCCTCCATAGGACAGTGGCCACTAATACCCCCTCAAGCCCATCTTTGGGCAGGAGGATAATCAGTCCTGGGACAGTGATGCCCCCTGGAAGCCCAGGTATGAACAGGCACCCGGCGGGTACTCATGGAGTTCTGACTGGCACATCAAGTAGCCCCATTATGCCCAGATACCCTGGCATCGTTAGTGCCAGTGCACCAGTCACCCCCAGCAGCCCGGTCCTGGAGCCATACCCTCTGTATGGCTATTCGACACCAACAGCACAGTTGGATGAGCGGTACCCAGCGCTGTCGCGCCAGGGGAGTTCCTCAGGATATGCTACACCTGGAACACCAGGCTTCCCCGTCTCACCGGCTTACTACAACTCAGCTGCAAGCAGCCCTGGCACTGCCGCAGTTTTCACTGCCACGCCCATCCCGCAGGTGCCCGGTGGCTCCTCTCCACCTCGAGGCTGCCCGGTCGCTGGTCCTCAGCCTGCACTGCCAGAGAAGAGGCGAATGTCAAGTGGTGACCGCTCCAACAGCTCAACCAACTATGCCACAGTCAACGGCAAGACCATCTCGCCCATCTCCAGTGGGATGTCGAGCCCAAGTGGGGGCAGCACTCCAAGCGTGGCCTTTTCACACACATTACCTGACTTCTCCAAACTCTCTTTGCACGGTAAGGAGATCACTTTACTTATATGTCAGAAAAACTGCATCTTGTTTCTTGTGGTCTTGTGATCATGTTTGACTAATTTATTAGAATTGGTTGAGGAAGTAACAAGTAACATGGATAAAGGGAAATCTGTAAATGTGCTGTACTTGGCTTTCCAGAAGGCATTTGATAAGGTGCCACACCAAAGGTTACTACACAAAAAAAAACTCATGGTGTACAAAGTAAGATATTAGCATGGATGGAGGATTGGTTGGCTAATAGGAAGCAGAGAGTAGGGATAAGTGGGACATTATCCAGTTGGCAAGCAATAACTAAATCATGGAGTGCCACAGGGATCAGTGCTGGAGCCTCAACAATTTATAATCTATATAAGTGACTTGGATGAATAGACTGACAGGATGTTAGCTAGTGTTTTCATTGTGACATCCATCCCACAGGTAACTCTGAGCCTTCAGTAGGAATCTCAGTACCAGGATATGGTGTGGTGTGCTCAGCACTAAACTTTCACTTCTAATCACTGGGTCTGTATAGAGTCATAGAGGAGTATAGCACAGAAAAAGACCCTTCATCCCATCGATTCTTCACCGGTCAAACAAGTATCTAACTATTGTAATCCCATTTTCCAGCACTAGGTCCATTGCCTTGTATGCCATGGCATCGCAAACGCACATCCAAATACTACTTAAATGTTATGAGGGTTTCTGCCTCCACCACCCTTTCAGACAGTGAGTTCCAGATTCCCACCACCCTCTGGGTGAAATAGTTCTTCCTCACATCCCCTCTAAACCTCCTGCCCCTCTACCCTATCTATGCTCCTCATAATTTTATACACCTCAGTCATGTCCCCCCTCAATCTCCTCTGCTCCAAGGAAAATAACCCCAGTCTATCCAATCTCTCCTCATAACTAAAACTCTCCAGCCTAGGCAACATCCTGGTAAATCTCTTCTGCACTTTCCCTAGTGCAATCACATCCTTCCTATAATGCGGATTCCAGAACTGCACGCAATACTCTAGCCGTGGCCTAACCAGCGTTTTATACAGTTCCAGCATAATCTCTCTGATCTTATATTCTATGCCTCAGCTAATAAAGGCAAGTATCCCATATGCCTTCTTAACCACGTTATCTACCTGTCCCGCTACCTTGAGGGACTGGTGAACATCCACACCAAGGTCCCTCAGATCCTCAGCACTTCCCAGGGTCATTAATCATGTGTTCCTGTGCCTTGTTTGTCCTGCCCAAGGTTACTACACAAAAAAAAACTCATGGTGTACAAAATAACAAAGCATCACCTCACACTTATCCAGATTGAATTCCATTTGCCACTGATCAGCCCATCTGACCAGCCCATCTATATCCTCCGGTAATCTAAGGACATCTTCCTTACTATTTACCACCCCACCAATTTTCGTGTCATCTATGAGCTTACTGATCAACCCTCCTGCATTCAAGTCTAAATTGTTTATCTATACCACAAGCAGCAAGACACCCAACACCAATCCCTGTGGAACCCCACTGGACACAGGCATCCAGTTACAAAAACAGCCCTCGACTATCACTCTCTGCTTTCTGCCACTCAGCCAATTCTGGATCCAATTTGCCAAATTGCCTTGGATCCCATAGACTCTTACCTTCGATATCAGTCTCTTATGCGGGACCTTATCAAAAGCCTTGCTGAAGTCCAAGTAGACCAAGTCAAATGCATTGCCCTCATCTCCACACCTGGTCCGCTCTTTGAAAAATTCAATCAAATTGGTCAGACATGACCTCCCCTTAACAAAACCTGCCGACTGTCCTTGATTAATCCCTGCGTCTCCAAGTGTAAATTAATTCTGTCCCTCAGAATTGCTTCCAATAGTTTCCCCACCACTGAGGTTAGACTGACTGGCCTATAATTTCCTGGTTTACCCCTTCCTCCCTTCTTGAATAACGGTACCACATTGGCTGTCCTCCAGTCCTCTGGCACCTCTGGCCAGAGAGGTATTGAAAATTATTGCCGATGCCCCTGCTATCTCCTCCATTGCCTCACTCAACAGCCTGGGATACATTTCATCCGGGCCTGGAGATTTATCTACTTTTAAACCTGCCAGACCACGTAGAACCACCTCCCTTTCTATGCTAATTTCTTTAATAAGATCACAGACCTTCTGCCTGATTTCCATACCTGCTTCATCCCTCTCACTTGTGAACACCGACACAAAGTATTCATTTAGAACCCTACCTACGTCTTCCGGCTCCACACACAAATTACCACTATGGTCCTTAATGAGCCCTACTCTTTCCCTAGTTATCCTCTTACTCATAATGTACTTGCAAGATAACTTTGGATTTTCCTTTATTTTATCTGCCAATGATTCTTCATGCCCCCTTTTTGCTCTCCTAATTTCCTTTTTAAGTTCCCCCTATACATTCTATACTCCTCTAGGGCTTCCATTGTTTTGAGCCCTCGGTATCTGCTATAAGCTTCCCTTTTTCCCTTTATCCAATCCTGTATGTCCCTTGACATCCAGGGTTCCCTGGATTTGTTGGTCCCACCCTTTGTCTTTACTGGAATATGTTGGTCCTGAACTCTCCCTATTTCCTTCTTGAATGAGCCCCACTGCTCTGATGCAGATTTACCTAAAAGTAGCTGCTCCCAGTCCACTCTGGCCAAATCATATCTGATCTTATTGAAATTGGCCTTCCCCCAATTTAAAACTCTGGTTTCTGGCCCATCCTTATCCTTCTCCATAACAACCTTGAATCTAACAGAGTTATGATCACTATCTGCAAAATGCTCCCCCACTGACACCTCTGCCACTTGCCCGGCTTCATTCCCTAAAATTAAGCCCAAGACCTTCTACATTCTGGCTTAAAAAGCTCTCCTGGATGCATTTTAAGAATTCTGCTCCCTCTAAACCTATCACACTATGACTAACCCAGTTAATGTTGGGGAAGTTGAAATCCCCCACTATTACTACCCTATTATTTTTACACTTTTCTGAAATTTGCCAACATATCTGCTCTTCTATTTTTCTCTGACTGTTTGGGGGCCGATAGTACACTCCCAGCAATGTGACTGCTCCTTTTTTGTTTTTCAGTTCTACCCATATGGCTTCATTTGAGAAGCCTAAGATGTCATCCCTCCTTACTGCTGTAATAAATTCCTTGATCAATATTGCGATACCCCCTCCTGTTTTATCTCCTTCCCTGTCTCACCTGAAGACCCTATATCCTGGAATATTGAGCTGCCAATCCTGCCCCTCTCTCAACCATGTCTCTGTGACAGCAATGACATCATACTTCCATGTGTTAATCTGTGCCCTCAACTCATCTGCCTTATTCGTCAGACTCCTCGCATTAAAATAAATACCATCCAATCTTGCCAAACTCCCTTGTGCCTTAACTGGCCTATAATTTGTATGCCTTCCAGACTCACTTGCTCTCTCTCCTGATTTTGGCTGTGCATCTCCCCCTGCCGAACCTCCTCTCAGGATCCCATCCCCCTGCCAAGTTAGTTTAAACCCTTCCCAACAGCACTAGCAAACCCCCCCGCAGGGATGTTGGTCCCATTCCGGTTCATGTGTTCCAGTGTATCTTTAAGGGACAGCTGGGAGATCCCTTGAACTGGGAGAAGAAGCTTGGGTGGGATCTGGCTTTAACATGGAGCCAAGACAGAAGGTGCCTGCCTGATGGGAGTTGGTGATGCAGTGTGTGAACAGCCCTTTTTTTGGATTTTTAAAATTTAAATCCAAAACCAAATGAAAAAAAATACCCTTGCGCTTTCTCTATCCCTCTCACAGGGTTGAGTTAAATGGAACACTCGTGTGGAACCCACCCTTTTCACCAACATGAGTTAAATTTTAAATAAGCCAAAAGTGATTGGAATTGTTGCTGCCTCTCTCTGGTGAAGTATTGGGTGGGCCAGGGAGCGTAACACAGAATCTAGTCCCCCTCAGCTCTGGGTGAACTGAGGCCAACACAGATTGAGGTGACAAACTCCAACAGGGCTGAATGAGGGCTTCATTATTCTGAGTTTTTCTTGTGTTTGGCTTGTGGTATAAAGGAGTCACAACCGAAACCATCGGAAGAGCAGTTCAGGAAATTATTATGAGTGGTTGGGGTGAGGGGGTCAGGGGATCATTTTCATCGTTGGAATAAATTGGAGGACAGGAAGCATTGAAGAAGCTTATAATTCACACAACTCAAGATCAGCAGCCTGTTCAATGCAGTCGCTGGGTGCAGTGTCTTTATCACTTAGACTCAGGGCAGAATCATCCCAGATTTGCACTAAGTGTGTTAACAGAATGAGGAACAATGTTTTACCTGTTGGCCATAATGGTGGGTTGTTACTGTCTGTTTCCCACCTCATTAATTATGCAGCCACAGGAAACACACTGTCTCGCTGGCAGACGGCCTCTGAATCTGAGGATGAATGATCTCACCTGTGCCGCCAGGGTAAGGCAACCATCTCATCACTCTAAACTCACACACTCAAACTCATCACACATTCCCTGGCATCTCACTCACTGCCAGGTCAAGGGACATCACCACTCACTCTTTCACACACACCCTCATCTCTCCATCTGGCCTCATATCCTCTGGAGGCTGCCTCCTCAGCCCTCACCCTCTTGAGGCCACTTACACAGATCAACATGTGTCCCACACACACCCTGGGATACCCCCCTTCCCCAGTACAGCCCTCGTCCTGCAGCCTCTTCCCTTGCCTGAGGCCACTTCTCCCCTTTCCCCAAGCAAGCCCGAGTCCGATAGCTGTTAAAAAGCCACCCTTGCCTTACGGTTGGTCTCATAAGTGGAGACCTGCCTGTGAGCCCCTCTAAAAGTGATGTGCTGCTGCCTGCAAAGTCTGGTGCTGAGACTGCGAGTGCTGCCCGAAGCCAGGTAGGTGAACAGACTTTGAAGTCCCGGGGAAAGTGCAGCTCGCCAGGTGCACGTCACTTATGTACAGTTGTGAAACACATTGGTGTGCAATCACACCAAAGTGTCCAGATGATGCAGTGTGTGGGGGTGGTGGGGGGTGGGGGGCGGGGAGGTGGGGTGCGGGGAGGTGATTCCAGAGAGCAGGGCTTATAATGAGATGCTAAAGTATTGAAATCAGGTCCGATGTGCAGCGCTGGGAAACGCGCCCCCCACCATTAACAGGCGGAGTGGACAATCGCAAACTGGTTTCATGACAGTGGAAAATTCTAGTCTCAGATACCAGCCAAACTTTTCACTGACTAACATGAGATAGTTACATCTTAACAGATAACAGGCTAAAAAAAAATGAAGTTGGACTGTTAAATTACAGCAACAAGGTTGTAAGTCATGTTTTATGGTTTCCAACACTCTGTCCTTACTCCAATCACATGCTTTTTTGATTTCTGTGCTTCACTTCTCCAACTGTATCCTGTCTCTTTCTTTCATTCTCTCCTTCTTTCCCTCTGTTCCAGTTTTATGAAGATATTAATACCATTTGCTCTTGGTATTCCTTGGGAGATTCTGATTTATTGGACCGACCCTCATTCTCTCAATCTCTCTCTCTCTCTCTTTCATGATTCTCTCTAATGTTCCTCCTTTTTGCATTTTCTGCTTCCTCATCCAGTCTTTTTCCCCCTCATTTACTTTCTTCTCTCCCTCATTATTATTTACCTATGGCTTTCTCACTCTTCCCTTTCTATCTAATCCCTTATCCCTGTCTGTCTCGCCCTTTCTCTTTGTCTTTCAGGCTCCCCCTCTCCCTTACCTCTTCCCTCCTTTTTCACTTTTCTCTCTCATTTTTATATGCTTTTCTTCACCCTCAAACTGAATTCCAAAGCGAGAATATGAATCTCGTCATGAACTTCTAATTCAGAGACATGATGTGAGGATCAGATCGAGTAGTGAGCATCTGGAAATGAGTCAGATCTACTAAAATTTGACACCAGTAGACATTCATCAGGTCTGGCAGCATCTGTGGAGAGAGAAACAGAGTTAATGTTTCGAGTCCGTACGACTCTTCTTCAGAGCTAAAGAGTAGAATTGGAAGGGATTTTATACAGTTTCAGATGGGAGTGGAGCGCGTGGAATAAGATAGAAGGTCGGGGATAGATGATAGCTGAGGAGAGATTGACAAAGATGTCATTGACACAAGGCAAAGGGAGTGTTAATGGTAGTGGTAGAGTGAAGACGGTAGAGTGAAACATATAGTGGCATAAAGGTAAGATAGCAGAAGGTGTTAATAGCAGAACAAGGGTCACAAAAGATTCACAAAAGGTTAGAATGCAGGTACAGCAAGTAATTAGGAAAGCTAATAGAATGTTATCATTTATTGTAAGGGGAATTAAATACATAAGTAGGAAGATTATGCTTCAGTTGTACAGGGCACTGGTGAGACCACATCTGGAATACTGTGTAGAATATTGATCACCTTATTTAAGGAAGGATGTAAATGCATTGGAAGCAGTTCAGAGGTTTACCAGACTAATACCTGGAATGGGTGGGTTGCCTTATGAGGAAAGGTTGGACAGGTTAGGCTTGTATCTGCTGGAGTTTAGAAGAGTAAGAGGTGGCTTGATTGAAACACATAAGATCCTGAGGGGTCTTGACAGGGTGAATGTGAAGAGGATGTTTCCTCAGGCGGAGAATCTAGAAAAATGGGGTCACTGTTTAAAAATAAGGGGTTGCCCATTTAAAACAGAGGTGAGGTGAAAATCTTTCACTCAGAGGATTGTGAGGCATTGGAACTCTCTTCCTGAAAAGGCAGTAGAACCAGAGTCTTTGAACATTTTTAAGGCAGAGGTGGATAGATTCTTGGTAATCAAGGGGGTGAAGGGTTATCAGGGATGGGTGGGATGCAGATTTCAGGTTACTATCAGATCAGCCATGATCTTATAAAATGGTGGAGCAGGCTTGAGGAGCTGAATGGCCTCCTCCTGCTCCATGTTCGTTTGTTTGTATTTAGGGATCAGCACTCTGTGAAAGCAAAACATAAAAACAAGTGACAGAGTTCTTTCACAGAGCACTGACCCTTGTTCTGCTATTAACACCTTCTGCTATCTTACCTTTATGCCACTATCAGTACCTTCTTCACTCTACCACTACCATTAACACTCCCTTTAGTTGTGCTCGTAACATCTTTGTTATTCTCTTCATAGCTGTCATCTATTCCAAACCTTCTATCTCGTTCCACCTGCTCCAACCCCCTTCCCCGCCATGTTAAACAGTATAAAATCCCTCACATTTCTACTTCTCTTCAGCTCTGAAGAAGAGTCGTACGGACTCGAAATGTTAACTCTGTCTCTCTCTCCACAGATGCTGCTGGACCTGCTGAGCTTTTCCAGCATTTTCTGTTTTTATTTCAAATTTACAGCATCCGTAGTATTTTGCTTTTATCCGGTAAATATTCCCTTTGCTTTGTCTTCGACCATTTGATGAATATTTTGCTCTCAACATAAGGGATGAAAATAGAATTTCTCCCACTGCATAGTAAAGCTCCCTCTACACCATCCCCATCAAACACTCCCAGGACAGGTACAGCACGGGGTTAGATACAGAGGAAAGCTCCCTCTACACCATCCCCATCAAACACTCCCAGGACAGGTACAGCACAGGGTTAGATACAGAGTAAAGCTCACTCTACACCGTCCCCATCAAACACTCCCAGGACAGGTACAGCACAGGGTTAGATACAGAGTAAAGCTCCCTCTACACTGACCCCATCAAACACTCCCAGGACAGGTACAGCACGGGGTTAGATACAGAGTAAAGCTCCCTCTACACCGTCCCCATCAAACACTCCCAGGGCAGGTACAGCACGGGGTTAGATACAGAGTAAAGCTCCCTCTACACCGTCCCCATCAAACACTCCCATACTGTTGCAGTACAGGATTAACTACAGAGTAAAGCTCCCTCTACACTGTTTGCAGGGCACAGGAGATGAACTGATGTTCTACTCCTGTTTCATACTGTAACTATGTGAGTGTATTAATACCAGTTTTCAGTTTTTCCATCTTGTCTCTGTGCCATTCTAATGCTCATTCCGCATGTATATAAGGGGTGCCATCAGACTGTCGGTTGCCGTACAGCCTGCCAGCGCTGGGCAACTCAGGCCCCTACGTCCACCAGTCTAGAGTGGAACCTGGTTTTGAAACAACTTTATTTTTCTTTTCATTCTCTCTCAGATGGAAGTCCAGAAGCAAGAGCTCATGTGAAGTTTGTCCAGGATACATCCAAGTATTGGTACAAACCGGATATCTCCCGCGAGCAAGGTACACAAGAGTGCACTTCACTAAGTGAACGTTGAAGATATTGGGGAGGCAGGGGCATTTGAGGTGGGCATAGACAACCTCCGCAGGCCCAGTGAGGGGCAGACAAGATTATGGAGCTTGTTTCTCCTCTCCCAGCACTGGAGTTCAGAAGTGAGCACAACGAGAAGCTCAGAGATTCAGTTCATCCAGGATCTGGGTGGAGTAGTTAACTTCTCTGGATAGGTTTGAGGCTTCATCAGTCAGGGATTAATCTTGGGGACAGCTCGGTGCAATTCTTTGAAATAGTTTTGTAGGATCTTTTACAGCTACCTCAGAGAGCAGACTGGCCCTTTGATACTGCAGCACTTCCTCAGTACTGACCCTCCAACAGTGTAGCACTCCCTCAGTGCTGATCTTCTGACAGTGCAGTGCTCCCCCAGTACTAACCCTCTGACAGTGCAGTGCTCCCCCAGTACTGACCCTTTGACACTGCAGCACTCCCCCAGTACTGACCCTCTGACAGTGCAGTGCTCCCCCAGTACTGACCCTTTGACACTGCAGCACTCCCCCAGTACTGACCCTCTGACAGTGCAGCACTCGCTCAGTACTGACCCTCTGACAATGCAGCACTCCCCCAGTACTGACCCTCTGACAGTGCAGTGCTCCCCCAGTGCTGACCCTTTGACACTGCAGCACTCCCCCAGTACTGACCCTCTGACAGTGCAGCACTCGCTCAGTACTGACCCTCTGACAATGCAGCACTCCCCCAGTACTGACCCTCTGACAGTGCAGCACTCGCTCAGTACTGACCCTCTGACAATGCAGCACTCCCTCACTACTGACTCCCCCGAGCACGCAACACTCCCTCAGTATTGACCCCCTGACAGGATGGCACTTCTTCAGTACTACCCCTCCGACAGTGCTGTGCTCCCTCAGCACTGCCCCTCTGACAGTGCAAAGCTCCCTCATAACTAAACCTCCAACAATGCAGCACTCCTTTAGTACTGCCCCTCCGACAATGCAGCATTCCCTCAGTACTGACCCTCCGAAGGTGCAACACTCCCTCAGTATTGACCCCCTGACAGGATGGCACTTCTTCAGTACTACACCTCCGACAGTGCTGTGCTCCCTCAGCACTGCCCCTCTGACAGTGCAAAGCTCCCTCATAACTAAACCTCTGACAATGCAGCACTCCTTTAGTACTGCCCCTCCGACAATGCAGCACTCCCTCAGTACTGACCCTCCGACAGTGCAGCACTCCCTCAGTACTGACCCTCCGACAATGCAGCACTCCCTCAGTACTGACCATCTGACAGTGTGGCACTCCATCAGTGCTTCCCATTTGACAGTGCAGCACTCCCTCAGAACTAAACCTCCGACAATGCAGCACTCCCTCAACACTGACCCTCTGACAGTGCAAAGCTCCCTCAGTAATAACCCTCCGACAGTGCAGCACTCCCTCAGTATGACCCTGTGATATTGCAGCACTCTCTCAGTACTGCCCCCTGACAGTGCAGCACTCCCTCAGTACTGACCCTCCAATAGTGCAGCACTCCCTCAGTACTGACCCTCCGAAGGTGCAGCACTCCCTCAGTACTGACCCTCCGACAATGCAGCACTCCCTCAGTACTGACCCTCCGACAGTGCAGCACTCCCTCAGTACTGACCCTCCGACAATGCAGCACTCCCTCAGTACTGACCATCTGACAGTGTGGCACTCCATCAGTGCTTCCCATTTGACAGTGCAGCACTCCCTCAGAACTAAACCTCCGACAATGCAGCACTCCCTCAACACTGACCCTCTGACAGTGCAAAGCTCCCTCAGTAATAACCCTCCGACAGTGCAGCACTGCCTCAGTAATGACCCTCCGACAGTGCAGCACTCCCTCAGTATGACCTTGTGATATTGCAGCACTCTCTCAGTACTGCCCCCTGACAGTGCAGCACTCCCTCAGTACTGACCCTCCAATAGTGCAGCACTCCCTCAGTACTGACCCTCCAACAGTGCAGCACTCCCTTGGTACTTAGCCTCTGACAGTGCAGCACTCCCTCATTACTAAACCTCCCACAATGCAGCACTCCCTCAGTACTGATCCTCCGACAGTGCAGCACTCCCTCAGCACTGACCCTCTGACAGTGCAAAGCTCCCTCAGTAATAACCGTCCGACCTTGCAGCGCGCCCTCAGTACTGACCCTCTGACAGTGCAGCGCGCCCTTAATATTGAACTTTCGACAGTGCAGCACTTCCTCAGTACTGACCCTCCAACAGTGCAGCACTCCCTCAGTACTGACCCTCCAACAGTGCAGCGCTTCCTCAGTACTGACCCTCCAACAGTGCAGCACTCCCTCAGGAGATTGGGCTAGAGATTGTACTAAGTCTCTGATGTGGGACTTGAACCCACAACCTTCTGACTCTGAGACGAGGATGTGGCTAAGCCACAGCTGACAGTTCGTTTTCACTCCCCTCTATCTGTCCTGGTGTTCGGGGCTGTTGGAGGTGTTTCCTCAGGGGCAGGTTGATCAGCGAACTGGCTCCCTACCTGCCTACCTGACAGTGATTTGGTGTCATGGCAGTGACTACACCAGTGACCCAGGGTTGCCGGGCTGGTTTTGGTGAAGGCCCAGTGTGACAATCAGAGGTTGGCTGACTGCAATTACCAGCCAATCCCCAGACAGAGTCAGTTATTTCAGGATGGGATGCGGGAGAAGAGAGAAGGAATAGTTCATTGTTTCATTGTGAGTTGTCACTCTCCGAGGTTTCACTGTCTGAACCAAGCTAGCTAAACACAAGGCGGGCCCAGAATCTCACACTTGTCCAATTTGCAGACACACTGACTGACACCGGGGATGTGGACTGGAAGCTGAGATTCTCTCACTTCTTGCTAAATTCAAACTTGTTTGTGTTCATGGTCATTATATTATCAGAATGAAATGTATTAAATATCTTTTCTCCTCATTCTCTCCTCCTCACCCTCTCTCACCTGGTCTTCTCTTCTCTACCTCACTCACCCTATACTTCTCATCCTCTGCTCCCTCTCCTCACTGTCCTCTATCATTCTCTCCCTCTCCTCCCATTCTTCTCCTCTTCCCCTCCCTCACTGTCTCTCTTCTTTGTCCGAACTCATTCTGTCACTTCTCTCCTTTCCTCACCCTCTCCCCTCCCCTTCTTTCCCCTCCTTCCCTCCTGTCCCCTGCCGCTCTACCCGCCCATCTTTCCTCTCCTATCATCCTCCCACTTCCCTCACCCTGAAATATTCCCTCCTCTAATCCTATCCCGCCAGCAATCGGCCTGCTGAGGGATTGTGATCCCGGTGCCTTCATCATCCGAGACAGCCATTCCTTTCGGGGTGCCTATGGCCTGGCCATCAAAGTCTCCAGCCCTCCTCCGACTATCGCGCAGCAAAGTAAGAAAGGTAACGACACAACTCTCACCCTCATCCTGAGATTGGGAGGGTGATTGGAGTCATCTGAATCCATTTCTCCCTGTGGATACCAGGGATCCAGGATAATACCGGGGAAAAGAGGAGCAGGGAGGGGATTGGAGAGTGAGATACACTATTCCAGGGGAAGAGTCGGAACCAGAGATTGAGTCATGGGGAAATTTGATCAGTTTATGGAGAGAACAGGGGTTGAGGGATTTGGGGAGTAGGTGGTGAAATTAGGGAGTGGCCTAATTTCCTTCTCTGTTGTCTTTAGTTGAAAAGAAAATTCTGCAAAGATCTTGAAGGGTTGAGGTTCCTCCTTGCAGTGGGCAGTTTGCAGAATGGAAGGCCCTGTTATGCGCAGTCTTAGGGAGTCTCTGAGATTTTTTATCATCAGTGGAACAACCCCGCCCCCACTCCCCGCCCACCCGCCCACCCTCCCACCGAGTGCACCCCTCCCCGCCGAGTGCACCCCCTCCCCGGCGAGTCCGCCCCCTCCCCGCCGAGTCCGCCCCCTCCCCGCCAAGTGCACCCCCTCCCCGCCGAGTCCGCCCCCTCCCCGCTGAGTGCACCCCCTCCTGCTGTGTCCACCCCCTCCCCGGCCACCGGGTGGCTGCCAGCTTCATGGAGGCAGTCACCCTGTGACCCCCTGTGACCCCCTGTAACTGCTGCCCTGTGACCCCCCCGTGACTCCTGTGACAACCGCCCGGTGACTCCCTGGGGCACCCTCCCGTGATGTTGGACCTGCCTCTGCAGTGACCAGTTCTCCCAATGACAGTGTTCAGATCTTTAGCCCTCTGATTGGACCAGCAGCATCAGGAGCCTGTGCACTAGCCTTAACTAAATGCTTGGCCTACAGGCAGCCAATTAGGAGGCTGCCTGTGGTAAAATCACTGCTGGCCAGCGTGAGTTTGGGTCCCGAAGCCCATGATAAAATTCAGCTCTTAGAGTGAGTGAGTTCATGGAATTCAAAAACAAATATGACAGTTTTAAAATCAAGGCAGCTTCACCAGGAGCCAATGTATGTCAGCAAACAAAGGCTTGTGGAATGGGACTTGGTGAGAGTTAGGGATATGGGCAGCAGTATATTGGATAACCTCAAGTTTAACTACTACCCATTTTGTGCGCCCTCACTCCCGGGGCCCATGTGCATTCACCGGGGCCCATGTGCACTCACCGGGGCCCATGTGCACTCACCATGGCCCATGTGCACTCACCATGGCCCATGTGCACTCACCATGGCCCATGTGCACTCATCCGGGCCCCGTGTGCACTCACCCGGGCTCGTGTGCACTCACCGGGGCTCATGTGCACTCACCGGGGCTCGTGTGCACTCACCATGGCCCGTGTGCACTCACCGGGGCTCGTGTGCACTCACCGGGGCTCGTGTGCACTCACCGGGGCTCGTGTGCACTCACCGGGGCTCGTGTGCACTCACCCGGGCTCGTGTGCACTCACCGGGGCTCGTGTGCACTCACCATGGCCCGTGTGCACTCACCGGGGCCCGTGTGCACTCACCGGGGCCCGTGTGCACTCACCGGGGCCCGTGTGCACTCACCGGGGCCCGTGTGCACTCACCGGGGCCCGTGTGCACTCACCGGGGCCCGTGTGCACTCACCGGGGCTCGTGTGCACTCACCGGGGCTCGTGTGCACTCACCATGGCCCGTGTGCACTCACCGGGGCTCGTGTGCACTCACTGGGGCTCGTGTGCACTCACCGGGATATGCAGATACTCAGTGCTGAAACTGACCACTGCTCTTTAGTTTGGAGGAGGAGGGGGGGGAGGATTTGGAAGGCGGTGGGTTTCAGAGAGGCAGTCCGTTGTTTGGAATGAATTAGATGATCTCATTTGTGAATCATGCAGATATTTCTCTCCAATCATTCAGAGCACGAGGAATAAATAAATCACCAACAGAATGTTTTCCGTTTTTTAGGTGACATCACCAGTGAGCTCGTTCGACATTTCCTCATTGAGACCAGTGCGAAGGGGGTGAAATTGAAGGGTTGCCTTAACGAACCTTACTTTGGTAAGTAATGTTAAATTGAACCTCGTCTTGGAGGCATGCAGACTGGGCACAGTTAATTCAATCTGCTGGAGGACTGGTCTCCAAGGAGACTTGGGGAGGCTGTGGCGGTCAGGGATTTGGGAGGAGAGAGGTGATGGATAGAGGGGACGGAGAGAAGAATTGAAGAAGAGAGGTGTTAGGGTGGTAAGAGTTGTTTGGGTTGGGTAGTGGGGAAAGGAGAAAGGTTTTGAGGGGAGCGGATTGAGGGGAGGAGGTTTTGGAGGAGGGAGCAGGGATGTTTGGGGGAGGGGGATTGGAGGAGGGGAGGGGTGTTTGGAGGATGGGGTGGGAGAGTTTGGAGGAGGTGGAGGAAGGGTTTGGAAGGGGGGATGGAGGGTTTAGAGGAGGTGGAGGGAGGGTTTGGAGGAGAGGAGTTCTGTTTGGAGGAGGGGAATCAGTGTTTGGAGGTTGAGGAGGGGGTTAATTGGCCAGCCAGTGTGAAATTGCGGTCAGGGGCCGATCACGATAGGTGCGCCATTCCCCAGCCACTCGTGCTGCAAATTTGCCGACCTGCAAATTCTGCCTGTGTATATGTGTGTGTGTCTGTCTGTATCTGCCTGTCTGTGTGTGTGTGTGTGTGTCTGCCTGTGTGTGTGTGTCTGTCTGTCTGCCTGTGTGTACGTGTCTGTGCGTGTGTGTCTGTCTGTCTGTCTGTATCTGCCTGTCTGTGTGTGTGTGTGTGTGTCTGCCTGTGTGTGTGTGTCTGCCTGTGTGTGTGTGTGTGTGTGTCCATCTGTGTGTGTGTGTCCATCTGTGTGTGTGTGTGTTCGTCTGTGTGCGTGTGTGTGTCTGTGCATGTGTGTGTGTGTGTGCCTGTCTGTCTGTCTGTGTGTATTTGTCTGTGTCTGCCTACCTGTGTGTGTGTCTGTGTGTATTTGTCTGTGTGTCTCTGTGTGTATGTGTGTGTGTGTGTGTGCATGTGCGTGTGTCTTTGTGCATGTGTATCTGTGCATGTGTGTGTGTGTCTGTCTGTGCGTGTGTGCCTGTGTGTATATGTGTGTCTGTGTGTACATGTGTGTGCATGTGTGTGCGTCTGTGTGTGTGTGTGCGCGTGTGTGTCTCTGTGCGTGTGTGTGTTGTGTCTGCGGGCAGGTTTTTACCTCATTGGACAGGCCCAGGAGCGGTTGCGAAGCTGACCTCCATCCACAATCTGGCCGCATCCTCGATTTCACCCTGGCTGGCCAATTAACGGCTATCCAGCGTGAATCGCGGGCTGCAGCACTGAGGGCTGCCTGGGTGGAGGCAGGAGGAAGACGAGATGGAAGATTGTGCATTTGTGCGAGTGTGTGCACTGGAACCTCCCTGAAGGCACAGAGCTGCCTCAGCTGAAGATTTTTAAAAACAAAGATAAAGAATTTAAAAATGTTAAAAACATGTCCCCTCATGTGACCCTGTCATATGAACAGGGAAATCTTGTAAATGAGATTCGAACATTTTTATTGTATTTTCAATTGCTCTTGGAAACCTCATCCGGCTTATGGATGAGGTTTCATAAAAATCCAAAGGCCCACTGGCTGATTTGCCTACCCACCAATTGGATGATATGAAACTTGGAAGCATCATGAACTGTGAGGAGGACAGTGTTAAACTTCAAAAGGACATAAACAAGTTGGTGAAATGGGCAGACAGGTGGCAGATGAAGTTCAATGCAGAGAAATGTGAAGTGATGCATTTTGGTGGGAAGAGAATGGAGAGACAACATAAAACAAAGGGTGCAACTCTAAAGGGGGTGCAGGAGCAGAGGGACCTGCATATGTATGTGCATAAATCATTGAGGGTGACAGGACAGCTGGAGAGAGCAGTTAATAAAGCACATAGTATCCTGGGCTTTATTAATAGGGGCATAGAGTACAAGAGCAGGGAGGTTATGATGAACATGTATAAGTCACTAGTTCAGCCTCAGCTGGAGTGTTGTGTCCAGTTCTGGGCTCCGCACTTCAGGAAGGATGTGAAGGCATTGGAGAGAGTGCAGAAAAGATTCACAAGAATGGTTCCAGGGATGATGAACTTCAGTTATGAAGACAGATTGGTGAAGTTAGGACTGTTTTCCTTGGAGAGAAGAAGGCTGAGAGATTTGATAGAGGTGTTCAAAATCATGAGGGATCTGGACAGAGTAGATAGGGAGAAACTGTTTTTGCTCATAAATAGATCGAGAACGAGAGGGCACCGACTTAAAGTAATTGGCAAAAGAAGCAAATGTGACATGAGGAAAACTTTTTTGATGCAGTATATGGTTCGGGTCTGGAATGCTCTGCCTGAGAGCGTGGTGGGGGCAGGCTTATTCCAGGCAGTCAAAAGAGAATGAGACTGTTATCAGCGAAGGGTTATGTGGAGAAGGCAGGAGAATGGCACTAGGTGAATTCCTCATTCACAGAGCCGGCGCAGGCATGGTGAGCTAAATGGCCTTCTTCTACGCTGTAACAATTTTGTGATTCTGTTTGTACATGTGCCTTGTGGATGGTGGACAGGCTTTGGGATGTCGGCAGGTGAGTTATTCTCCGCAGAATTCCCAGCCTCTAAACTGCTCTTATAGTTCAATAATTTATATGGCTGGCTCAGTTCCATTTCTGCTCAGTTGTGACCCCCAGGATGTTGATAGTGGGGAATTCAGTGATGGTAATGTCCTTGAATGTCAAGGGGAAGTGGTTAGATTCTCTCTTGTTGGAGACAGTCATTGCCTCGCACTTATATGGTGCGAATGTTACTTGCCACTTATCAGTCCAAGCCTGGATATTGTCCCGGTCTTGCTGTATTTGGACATGAACTACTTCAGCAGTTGCGAATTGTGGAATAATTTCTGTGTGCCAGTGTATCTGTGTATGTTAGTGTGTATGTGTGTATCTGTGTGTGTCCATCCATGTGCCTCACATCTCTCACTCCTGCTTTCTGCTTCCTGTTCCTAGGGAGTCTGTCTGCCCTGGTTTACCAGCACTCGATTACTCCACTGGCTTTGCCCTGCAAACTCGTAATCCCAAGCCGAGGTGAGTAAAAATGAGCAACCACCATTGAAAAAATTAATGGAGTCAGTGTACAGGGAACTCTAATCTGTATCTAACACTGTGCTATACCTGTCCTGGGAGAGTTTGATGGGCACAGTGTAGAGGGAGCTTTACTCTGTATCTAACCACATGCTGTACCCCTGTCCTGGGAGTGTTTGATGGGGACAGTGTAGAGGGAGCTTTACTCTGTATCTAACCCCGTACTGTACCCCTGTCCTGGGAGTGTTTGATGGGGACAGTGTAGAGGGAGCTTTACTCTGTATCTAACCCTGTGCTGTACCTGTCCTGGGAGTGTTTGATGGGGACAGCTTAGAGGGAGATTTACTCTGTATCTAACCCCGTGCTGTACCTGTCCTGGGAGTGTTTGATGGGGACAGTGTAGAGGGAGATTTACTCTGTATCTAACTCCGTGCTGTACCTGTCCTGGGAGTGTTTGATGTTGTTGAATGTTCCATTTTCAATTCAGAGATTCCACTGCTCAAGAAGCAGAAAATGTGACTCACAAGCAAAATTATTTTTTGTGTTAAAAGCTCCCCTGTTGCTTGTGTTTGGCACGGACTCGTATCCCGCTATTGTTTAGTGCTAGGGTGGATCCAGGCATGTCGTAAACACCACACAGTGCGGAAACATCTGCACATGCGTTAACTCTTTGTAGTCAGGGTCTGAGCTGGCTAGCAGCACAAGCTGGAGTTGACCTCAGTGCCTTTTTTGTTTTGTAATTCCTCTGCTCTTGCAATGTCTGATGCGTGGCTGGGAATTCTGCAGTGAGTAACTCACCTCCTGACTCCCCAAAGCCTGTCCACCATCTGCAAGGCACAAATCAGGAGTGTGACGGAATATTCCCCACTTGCCTGGATGAGTGCAGCTCCTACACCACTCAAGAAGCTCAACACCATCCAGGACAAAACAGCTCACTTGATTGGCACCACATCCACAAACACTCTCTCCCTCCAGCACTGACGCACAGTAGCAGCAGTGTGTGTACCATCTACAAGATGCACTACAGGAATTCACCAAGGCTCCTTAGACAGCACCTTCCAAACCCACAACCACTACCATCTAGAAGGACAAGGGCAGCAGATAGATGGAAACACCACCATCTGGAAGTTCCCCTCCAAGTCACTCACCATCCTGACTTGGAAATATATCACCGTTCCTTCACTGTCGCTGGGTCAAAATCCTGGAACTCCCTCCCTAACAGCACTGTGGGTGTACCTACACCACAGGGACTGCAGCAGTTCAAGAAGGCAGCTCATCACCACCTTCTCAAGGGCAATTAGGGATGGGCAATAAATGCTGACCCAGTCAGTGTAGCCCCACATCTCGTGAATGAATAAAAAATTAACCCCTTGGGGGAAAAGCAAAGTTCTGTGGATGTTGGAATCTGAAGTAAAAAAGAAAATGCTGGAAAAACTTAGCAGGTCTGGCAGTATCTGTGGAGAGAGGAACAGAGTTAACACTTCTTCAGAGCACCCCATGGGGTGCTTTTATTCCATGTTAAAGGTCCCTTGCAGTTGTGGAACCAGCCCTGATCCGGATCACGATCCTGTCACCCCTGTCTGAATGTCTCATGATGCTCTGGGTCCATTACCGCTTACTGCTGTGATGCCTCTCATGGTTGATCAGCTGCTGACACATTGTTTCGTTTCACTTGTATGCTTGGTGGATGTAACTGAACACAGTTTGAAGATCCCAGTTTAGGGCCGGAGAGCAGAACCCAGCAGCTATTTCAGGTTATTCAGTAATTCTGTAAGAATTGCTGTGTACACACTACACTGTGGGGTGATGGTGGGGGCTGGGGTGGAGGGGGGTGGGGGTGGGAGTGTGGCAGTGGAACAAGGGGGGCCATGCATAGCGGCTCTTTTTCCCTTCTTGTGCCCCCTCCTCTCACCCAGTTCACATCTCGAATCTGTAGCCAGTTTGTTAGCCTCTTTCCATTCTCCATTGATTCATACACAGAATTTGTTCATTTTCCCTCAGTCCCGGATTGTGTGTTTCTCAGGAATGTTTGTGCCTCTCGAGGTGAGGTCATTGCTCACTCCCATTCCTTATTCCTCCAGAGTGCAACTCTGACATTTGCAACAGGATGTGGGCTCCGCCTCACATACAAAACATATTTAACTGTGTCCATTCCACACCGACCCTGACAAAAAACCCCAGTCACATATATTTCCAAACTTTCCCCTAACATTGCTCAATGTACCAATTCTCCTAGTTTGTGATCTATGTTGGTTTCAGTTCTAATCCTAATATTTAATCCACCAAATGGTTGGATATTTTGTAACAAATAGTTTGGTGTCATTTCCTGCCTCAATGTGTATAAAACCCTCTCTGTAGCCACCTACCCCTGATATAATTCATGATGACAAACCCTAAAAACCCCACACTGTGACACCCCCACTCTCTGATATAGCTCCCTCTGATAAACCCTATAAACCCCTCACTGTAACACCCCCACTCTCTTGTACAGCTCCCTGTGATAAACCCTATAAACCCCTTACTGTAACAGTCCCACTCTCTGATACAGCTCCCTGTGATAAACCCTATAAACCCCTCATTGTGACAGTCCCACACTCTGATACTGATGACATTTTATGGCCATTGAAAACTATGCTTTTCGGCCTGTCTGCAGCATTAGAAATTGCTGACCACACTCACCTTATCTAACGCCTCTCTGCTGGGTGGGCCTCCCTGGTTCCATTCTTATATATCCAGCTGGAGTTGAAGAATCACCAACAATGGTTTCTCTTGTTGTTCCAGCTCTGTTGCCTCTGGTGTTCCCCAGGGATCTATTCTTGAATCCTCCAATTGTTCATCTACATTTTACTCCTTGGCAATATCATCCCAAAAGATGTATGCTGATGACACCCTGTTCCAAAGCAACTGCTTCGATTCATCTGTGTCTCCAACGTCCAGTACTGGATGAGCAGAAATCTCCTTCAACTAATTTTTTTTTCACAACATGTGGGCTTCATTGGCTGGGCCAGCAGTTATTGCTCATCCCTAGTTGCCCTTGAGAAGGTGGTGGTGAGCTGCCTTCTTGAACCACTGCAGTCGATGTGGTGTAGGTACACCCACAGTGCTGTTAGGAAGGGAGTTCCAGGATTTTGACCCAGCGACAGTGAAGGAACGGCGATATATTTCCAAGTTAGGATAGTGAGAGCCTTGGAGGGGAACTTTGAGGTGTTCCCATGTATCTGCTACCCTAGTCCTTCTAGGTGGTAGAGGTTGTGGGTTTGGAAGGAGCTATGGTGAGTTCCTGCAGTGCATCTTGTAGATGGTACACACTGCTGCTACTGTGCGTCGGTGGTGGAGGGAGTGAATGTTTCTGTATCTGGTGCCAATCAAGCGGCTGCTTTGTCCTGGATGGTGTCCAGCTTCTTGAGTTTTGTTGGAGCCACACATTCAGGCAAGTGACACTGCTGACTTGTGCCTTGTAGATGGTGGACCGGTTTGGGGAGTCAGGAGGTGAGTATTCAACACAGGATTCCCAGCCTCTGAACTGCTCTTGTAGCCACAGTATTTATGTGGCTAGCTCAGTTCAGCTTCTGGCCAATAGTAACTCCCAGGATGTTGATACTGGGGGATTCAGTGATGGTAATGCCATTGAACATCAAGGGATAATGGTTAGATTCTCTCTTGTTGAAGATGGTCATTGCCTGGCACTTGTGTCACTTGCCACTTGCCACTGAACTTTGTCCACATGTAAGGACATGGACTGCTTCAGAATCTGAGGAATATTGTGAAGACTGAAGCCATTGTCTTCAGTCTCCAACGCAATCGCCATATGCTGACCAGCTACTACATCCTTTGCCTTGGCAACTATCAGAGCTGAACCAGCCCCTTCACAACCTCAGTGTCATATTGGACAGAGTTGAGCTTCTGACCAAATATTTGTGCCATTCCGAAGAGTACCTATTTCCATCTGTGTAACATCATCAGAATCCACTTCTGTCTCAGATCATCTGCTAGTGAAACCCACATCCCTACATTTGTTACCTCTAGACTCAACTATTCTATCACCCTCCCACCATGCATACTCTGTAAATTTGAACTCATCCAAAACTCTGCTGCCTGCGTCCTAACTCACACCAAGTACCATTACCCTATCACCCTGTGCTTGCTGACCTATGTTGCTTCCTGGTCAAGCAATGCCTTGATTTTGAAATTCTCATCCTTGTTTTCAATTCCCTCAATGGCCTCACCTTCCCCTATCTCTGTAAGCTCCTCCAATCCCACAGCCATCTGACATATCGGCGCTCCTCTAATTCTGGTCTTTTCTTCGTCTATGATTTTAATCACTCCACCATTGGCAGCCGTGCCTTCAGCTGCCTGGGACCCAAGCTCTGGAATTCCCTCCCTAAACTTCTCCACCTCTCTACCTCACTCTTTAAGATGCTCCTTAAAGCCTATCTCTTTGATCAAGCTTTTGGTCAATTTTCCTAATGCGTCTCCTTATGTGGCTCAGGGTCAAAATTTGTCTGAAGTATGGCTGTAAAATGCTATGGAATGTTGTATTACATTAAAGGCATTATATAAATGCAAGTTATTGTTGTTGATACAGCTCTCCCTGATAAGCACTTTGAAGCCCGCACTTTCACTCACTCTCTGATACAGCCAAAGTCCCTCTGCCCTCTCAGACACATGTCAAAACATCTCAAGGCTTGTTTTGAAGAAGAATAGGGGACTTCTGGCCAAAATTTATCTCTCAGATAACATCATTGAGAAAGATTAGCTGAGTCATTATCACATTGCTGCTTGTGGGATCTTATTGTGAATAAACTGGCTGTGGTGTTTCTGACATTATAACAGTGACTGTACTTTGTACTTCATTGGCAGCGAAACATTTGGGACCTCTTGAGGTTGTGAAAGGCAAGTTTTTTCTTTCAGATCCGGTGGATAAAACCCCTGAACCAACTGTATCGGCAAACTCAGCCACGGAGCTACTGAAACAGGGCGCGGGTGAGTACTCAAAGCTCCCCTGCTCTCCACCATGAATAATGGAGGGTGCGAGAGGGATTCCAAATAGTCTTGAGTTTAGGGAGGGATCCTTGCCCTTAGGCAACGTAATGCATGGGTGATGTCAGAATCCAGCTTGACTCTGAATCCTTCAACAGTTGAATAGTCTGCTGATACTCAGATAAAATATTTTTCACTGCTCTGTCTAAGTGGCCTCACTGCCCAGGATCCGCCACTGATGCTCAATTCACCCCTGCTTCCCTGCTGTCTGTGTCCTATTCCAAACACTCTCATTGAGCAGTAGGCTGTGTTTAATGAGAGGAATGGCTCCAAATACAGCAGTACATTGGAGAGAGATGATCAGAAGCTTTGAGCTCAATATTCCAAGGCCCATGTTGGGATGGGGTGTGGGGGGGGGAGAGGGGGCGGGGGGAGGAGATGGGCCGTTCGGTGGTGGGGTCGGGGGGAAGCAGTAGGGGTGGAGGCTGGGGTGAGGGGGCTTGAAAATTAACTGGGAACTACTTCAGGATGGCTTGCCGATGTATCCCTGCTGTGGGGAAGCATCCTGGGAATCAAACTGGCTGCCTACTTCATGGAGACAGACAGTTAAGTTAAGTGAGTCTGATGGAATACCCCCCCACTTACCTGGACGAGTGCAGCTCCAACTACGTTCAAGAAGCTTGACACCATCCAGGACAAAGCAGCCGCTTGATTGCCACCCCATCTACAAACATTCACTCCCTCCACCACCGATGCACAGTACCAGCAGTGTGTGTACCATCTAGAAGATGCACTGCAGGAACTCACCAAGACCCCTTAAACAGCACCTTCCAAACCCATGACCACTACCATCCAGAAGGACAAGGGCAGCAGATAGATGGGAACACCACCACTTGGAAGTTCCCCTCCAAGTCACTTACCATCTTGACTTGGAAATATATTGCCGTTCCTTCACTGTCGCTGGGTCAAAATCCTGGAACTCCCTCCCTAACTGCACTGTGGGTGTACCTACACCACATGGACTGCAGCAGTTCAAGAAGGCAGCTCACCACCACCTTCTCAAGGGTAGTTAGGGATGGGCAATAAATGCTGGCCCAGCCAGTGACACCCACTTCCCATAATGAATTTTTTAAAAAATAGTCAAGGGCCCCAGTTTGGAACAATTTTGTGGCAGCTCTGTGGCAGCACTCTCCCTATATCAGTCCAGGGGCTGGTCATTGCAGCCAGAGTCTCCATCCCCCAAGAAGGGGGCCATGCGCAGATTTCCCAGCTGATCTGACCCTTCAGAGCCCCCACTTGGTCCCAACGTCAGGGTTGCGAAACCCATGGGAAAATCCACATCCCTCCTTTCTGTCCCTTGGCTATAACCTGTTGGTGTTGTTGGGGTCTTGCTTTGATGTCATACAGACTTCAGACAGGCTGGCTGCTGGATCATGGTCCCCAAACCAGAAAGCTAGAATGGGGGTCAGAGTAACAGAGCAGACCCTGAACAGAAAGCCCAGCCTTCAGTATCTCCCAAAAAAGAGAGACACTGGGAGGTGACTGATATCCATTTGGTCTCAGGACACAGAGAGGCTGCAAAGAAACATTCAGTGAGTGAGCAACAAGATAACAGATGGAGTGTAATGTGGGGAAGTGAGAAGTTATTTACTTTTTTAAAAAGGTGTGTAACTTGTAAATATTGATGTTCAGAGAGACTTGGGTGTGCTTGTACAAGGAATGTAGAAAGTTAGCATGCAGTTCCAGCAAGTGATTAGGAAGGCAAAAGGCATGTTGGTCTTTATTGCAAGGGGACTGAAGTACAAGAATAAAGAAGTCTAGCTATAGTTGTACAGAATTTTGGTGAGAGCACATCTGTAGTACTGTGCGCAGTTTGTCTCCATATTTAAGAAAGATTATACTTACATTGGAGGCGGTACAGCGAAGGTTCACTTAATTGGTCCCTGGGATGAAGGGGTTGTCCTATGATGAGAGGCTGAGTAAATTAGGTTTATATTCTCTGGAATTTAGCAGAATGAGAGGTGATCTCATTAAAACATTCAAGATTATGAAGGGGTTTGTTTTCATTGGGTGGGGAATCTAAAACACGGGGACACAGTCTCAGGATAATGAGCCGATTGTTCAGGACTGAGATGAGGAGAAATTACTTCACTCAAAGGGTTGTGGATCTTCAGAATTCTCCACCCCAGAGGGTTGTGGATGCTCCATCATTGAATATATTTAAGGTTGGGATAGACAGAAGTTTGGTCTCTCAGAGAATTAAGGACTAAGGGGTGTGGGCAGGAAAGTGGAGTTGAAGCCCAAGATCAGCCATGATCGTAATGAATGGTGGAGCAGGCTCAATGGGCTGTGTGGTCTACCCTGTTTCTATTCCTTGTGTTCTTGTGTATCAAGCTTCTCAGTTCCAATGCCACCCTGCTCCCCTCCCCTGCACAGACCACTGCGCCTGCTGGGTAATTCCACAGTCAGCCTGTCCCCACAGCCAAACTCCAACACTCAGCATGTGAAGATATCTCTATGTTTCTCCCCCTCCAGCATGCAATGTGCTATTTGTGAATTCCGTGGACATGGAGTCGCTCACAGGACCACAAGCTATTGCCAAGGCCATTTCGGAGACCCTCAGCATCCAACCACAGCCGACTGCCACAGTCGTCCACTTCAAAGTGTCCTCCCAGGGAATCACTCTGACCGACAATCAGAGAAAGTAAGAGCTCGCATTTCATTCTGTGTCTTGTACCTGCTAGGCTCGATTCCCAAAGTGATTGTGCGCCTGCCAGTGAGAGTGACTGTATGTATGTGTGTGGTACATCTGGTTCAGCTTCTTTGTATGTCTTAATGTCTGGATATATAATACAGCCAGATGAGATGGAAACTGAGATCATTCACAACTAATCTTTACATTTTAAAATTTTATTCTTTCATGGGATGTGGGCATCACCGACAAGACCAGCATTTGTTGCCCATCTCTAAATGCCCTTGAACTGAGTGGCTTGCTAGGCTATTTCAGAGGGCAGTTAAGAATCAACCCACACTGCTGTGGAAACAAAAGCAGAAAATGCTGGAAAAACTCAGCAGTTCTGACAGCAGCTGCCAGACCTGCTGAGTTTTTCCAGCATTTTCTGTTTTTGTTTCAGATTTCCAGCATACACAGTATTTTGCTTTTATCACATTGCTGTGGGTCTGGAGTCACGTGTAGGTCAGGCCGGGTAAGGATGGCAGATTTCCTTCCCTAAAGGACATGATACAAGATGGGTTTTTACAAGAATCAATGATAGTTTCATGATCAGTGTTACTCAGACTAGCTTTATATTCCGGATTTATTAATTGAATTTCCCCTGCCCCAGGACATTAGCCTGGGGTCTCTGGATGACTAGTCCAGTGACATTGCCACTGCACCAATGTCTCCCCCAGGGTAGGAAGCTCTGAGTATGTATGTGTCAAAGCTCAGTGACTGGCATGGTTTGGTAAGGTTTAGGGTCTCACCCAGAACTCACTGAATCCTGATGATATTTTGCCACAGTAAAAGTTGTTTTTCTTTGTTATTGCAGACTTTTCTTCAGGCGCCACTATCCAATCAGCAGCGTTACATTCTGTGACCTTGATCCCCAAGAGAGAAGGTAAGGACAGTTGTCTGGCACATGTGTGTATAATACATGCTTCCAGGTGTGTACCTGCATAGGGTGCATGCTGTACACAAGGCATTGCACATGCATAGTGAATGTATGGTGTGTAATGTGCAGTTGGTTATGGTGTTTGTATATACAGCATAAACAGTGTGTTTATAAGGAATTATTCTAAGTTAATTAAGTGAGTATTTAAATTAAGTTAACTAAGCAAAATAAGTAACAATGGCAGGAAAGGTGTTATGTTGCAGCTACGGAATGTGGGACCTTTTAGACACCGAGGTGACCCACGACAAACACATCTGCTGGAAGTGTAAGCAGCTAGAGGAATTCCAGATCAGGATTATTGATCTGGAAGCCAAACTGCAGACACTGCGCAACATAAGGGAGGGAGAGAAATACCTAGATAGTTTGTTCCAGAAGACAGTCATGCCTCTTAGAATAGGACCATCTATTGGTCAGCAGTGAGGGACAGGAAGTTGTGACCATGCTGAGGTAGGTATTGGACTGAGCAGTCAATAGCAGAGGAGCCTCAGATTTTGCAATTGTCAAACAGGTTTGAGGTGCTCATGACCTGTGTGGATGATAGTGAGGTTTGCATTCAGACTGGCCATGACACAATGGTACAGGAAGCAATTCAAGCGAGAAGGGAGCAAACAGAAATGTAGTGGTACTAGGGAATAGTATAATAAGGGGGATTAACACTGTTCTTTGCAGCAAAGAGCAAGATTCCAGGAGGCTGTGTTGCCTGCCAGTGTCAGGGTTCAGGACATCTGCTCAGGGCGGAGAGGGACTTGAAGTGGGAGGGGGAGGATACAGTTGTCGTGGTTCATGTAGGTACCAATGACATAGGCAGGACAAGGAAGGAGGTTCTGTAAAGTCTGAATGAGGAACTAAATGCCAAATTAAGAAGCAAAACCTCAAAGGTAGTAATCACTGGTTTACCTAGTTTGTGGGACACCGGCACCAGTACTGGGGAAAGTGGGGGCTGTACCGTTGGGATAGTCTACTCCTGAACCATGCTGGGATGCATGTTCTTGTGAATCGCATAACTAGGGAAGTAGAGAGGGCTTTAAACTAAACAAGGGTGGGGTGAGGGATCAAGCTTGGGTGGTGTGGCAAATCAAGTGGTAGATTCAAGGCAAGGGAGCATAGTAGCAATATGGGAAATGAGGGTCATAGAATAGCAGGAAAGGACAGAGAGGTAAAACCTAAGAATGCACCAATAGTTGGGACTAGATGTTGCAAAGAAAACAAAAAGGCAAAACTAAAGCATCTGTATCTGAATGTGCATAGCATTCATAACAAAGTAAATGAACTGATAGCGCACAATGAAGTAAATGAATATGATCTGATGGCCATTATGGAGATGTGGATGACAATATTCGAAAAGAATAAGAAATTAGGTAAAGCTGGAGGCGTAGCACTGTTCATCAAGGATGACATTTCTCCAAAAGTTAGCGATAACCTTGGTTCAGGAGATAATATATGGAATCAGCTTGGGTGGAGATGAGGAAATGAAGAATAGTAGGGGAAAGAAGTCATGAGTGGGAATGGTCTACAGGCCCCCTAACAGTAACCACAATATATGACAAAGTATACAAGAAGAAATTTTGGGTTCTTGTGAAAAAAGGACAACTAATAATCATGGGTGATTTTAATCTAAATATAAACTAGAAAAATCGGATTAGCAGTAGTAGCCAGGATAAGGAGCTCATAGAATGTTTTCAAGATAGATTTTTAGAGCAGCACGTTCTGGAACCAACCAGAGAGCAGGTTATATTAGACTTGGTATTGTGTAATGTAACAGGAGTAACTAATGAGCTCAGAGTAAAGGCATTGCATGGTAGCAGCGACCACCATATGATTGAATTTTACATCCAGTTTGAAAAGGAGAAGAGTGGGTCTAAGGCTGGTATTTTAAACTTAAATAAGGGCAACTATGTGGGGATGAAAGCTGAGCTAGCTGAAGTGAACTGTGAAACTAGGCTATAGGATCAATCAATAGAGAAGCAGCGGCAGACATTTAAGGGGATATTTCAGAGTACTCAGAATAAGTATATTTCTACTATAAAGAACAATTCTAAGGGGAGGACCCACCATCCATGGTTAACTAAAGAAGTTAAGAAAAGCGTCAAACTTAAGGAAAAGCATACAACTCTGCAAAGATGCAGGTCAGATAATTGGCCAGAATATAAAGAACGGCAGAGAATGAATAAAAGGTTAATCAGGTAAAATAAATTAGAGAAAAGCAAAATATTGCAGATGTTGGAAATCTGAAACAAAAACAAAAATTGCTGGAAAAATTCAGCAGGCCTGACAGCATGTTTGGAGAGGAAGACAGAGTTAACATATCAAGTCCATATGATTCTTCATCAGAATTGTTCTGGAATTACCTGGCATCTGGAATTAATAGTCTGATGATGACCATTGATTGGTTGTCATAAAAACCCCTCTGGTTCCCTAATGTCCTCTAGGGAAGAAAATCTGCTTGGTCTGACCTACACTTGACTCCAGATGCACAGCAATGTGGTTGACTCTTAAATGCCCTCTGAAATAGCCTGGCAAGTCGCTCAGTTCTCAAGGGCAATTAGGGATGGGCAATAAATGCTGACCTAGCAAGTCACACCCCCATCCCACGAACAAATAAAGGGAAGCCTGTAGATATGCAATACCTGGATTTCCAGAAGGCATTTGATAAAGTGCCACATCGAAGGTTGTTATTGTGGAAAATAAAAGCTCATGGCGTGGGGAGTAACATAGAGGATTGGCCAGCTGGCAGAAAACAGAGAGGATGCAAAAATAAGTCTTATATGTTTGGCAGGATGTGATGAGTGGAGTCCCTCAGCAGCTTCAATTCTTTACAATTTATATCAATGAAGGGAGTGAAGGCATGGTTTTGCTAAATTTGCAGATGACACAAAGATAGTTATGAAACCATGTTGTGAAAAGGACATGAGATTGCAGACGGATAAAGATAGGTTGAGTGAGTGGACGAAAGTCTGGTATTTAGTGTATAATGTAGGCAAATGTGATGTTGTTCACCTTGGTAAGAATAAAAAAACAGAATATTACTTAAATGGAGAATGGCTGCAGAATTCTGAGGGATCTAGATGCATGAGTCACAAAAAGTTAGTATGCAGGTACAGCAAGTAATTAAGAAGGCTAATAGAATGCTATCCTTTATTACGAGAGGGATTGAACATAAAAGTAAGGATGTTATGCTTCGGTTATACAAGGCATTGGCGAGAATGCACCTTGAATACTGTGTGGAGTTTTGGTCTTCCTATTTAAGGAAGTATGTAATTTGCTGCATGGTGGCAGGTTAGCTCAGTTGACTAGATGGCTGGTTTGTGATGTAGAGTGAAACCAACAGTGTGGGTTCAATTCCTGTACCAGCTGAGGTCATCCATGAAGGCCCTGCCTTCTCAACCTCACGCCTTACCTGAGGTCTGGTGACCCTCAGGTTAAACTCACCACCAGTCGTCTCTCTCTAATGAGAGTGCAGACTATGGTGGCTTTCATTTTTTTCACTTCAAATATGTTGGAGGCAGTTCAGAGGAGGTTTACTAGATTGATATGTGGAATGAGTGAGTTGTCTTATGAGGAAAGGTTGGACAGACTGGGTTTGTTTCCACTGGAGTGTAGAAGAGCGAGGGGTGATTTGATTGAAGCATATAATATCCTGAATGGTATTGGACGTCGAAAAGATGTGGGTGAGTCCAGAACTAGGGGGCACTGTTTTAAAATTAGGGGTCACCCTTTTAGGACAGATGTGAGGAGAATTTTTTTCTGAGTGTTGTGCGACTTTGGAACTCTCTACCTCAGAAGGTGTTGGAGACGGGCTCATTGAATATTTTTAAGGTAGATGTAGATAGATTCTTATTAGGCAAGGGAATCAGAGATTATCTGGGGTAGATGGGAATGTGGAAATCGAAACACAAGATCAGCCACGATCTTATTGAATGGCAGAGCAGGCTTCAGGGGCCGAATGGCCTTCTCCTGCTCCTATTTCTTATGTTCGTACGTGTGTTCGTTAAGTGTGCATGTGTAATGAATCCTGTTCACATTAATTTCCATGTGTTTGCCTTGTCTCTTTGGAGATAATTATTGAGTAAATATTGTGTAAAATGAGTGGATTATATCAGTTCTACAGGGATTTACAATTTACACGCACCCAGAACAGGCTCCTACACAAGCAGTGGTGCAAGCAAATTAAACAAGTTGAGCTTCTCAACTGAGTCTAACCCTGTTTTCACGCACACACTCTCACTCTCACTCTCTCTCTCTCTCTCACACACACATGCACACCCACGCAGAACACGCACATGCACATGCACACACACATACATACACACATGGACATGCAGACGTAAATGCACACACTCTCTCTTACACATGTACACACACTAACACTAACACACACTAACACACACACACACAAACACACACACACACACACACACACACACACACACACACACACACACACACACACACACACACACACACACACACACACACACACACACACATACATATCTTGTCCTTGAAGGACAAGGACAGCAGATACATGGGAACACCACCGCCTGGAAGTTCCCCTCCAAGTCACTCACCATCCTGACTTGGAAATATATCGCCGTTCCTTCACTGTCACTGGGTCAAAATCCTGGAACTTCCTTCTTAACAGCACTGTGGGTGTACCTACACCACATGGATTGCTGCACTAGGGATGGGCAATAAGTGCTGGCCCAGCCAGTGAAGCCCACATCCCATGAATGAATAAAAAAACACACACACATATACACACATGCACATACAAATGTACATGCACACACACTCTCTCTCACACATGCACACACACGCACAAAACACACACATTCACATACACACAGATGCATATACACACATACACATGCACATATACATGCACATGTACACATGCACACAGTTGCATGAAGTGCTGCATTGAGGCTAGTAATTGGGAGCCTGATCCCTTCCCTCCCTAGTTTATCAACTGTCTCGCCCCAACTGTCCCTGCCTGACTGTTCCTAGCAACTGTGATCTTCTGTCCCAACTGGTACTATGAACATTTAACAACAGGCAGTGAGAGCTGTTAATGCATCATCATGATTCCTTGTGCCTGGACTGAAGTCTGAGAGCTTTCAGAATGCTGTGGTAATCCCTGGAATTCTGATTCTGTTCTCTTACAGGTGGACAAAGACTGACGGAGGAGCGTCTAAGTAAGTAGATTGACCTGTAACTGGAGAAGATGCTCCCTGTTGATTTAAGATGGCCCTGTGGTAGTGAGGGGTTGCTGACTTCACATTCTGCAGTTTGTATTTCACTCCCTCAGAAACAGATTTATCCCCAAAACTGCACCTAACTGCATTTTACTCATCAGTTGAAACCCACTGAGAACTGACCCATTCCTGCACGTTGTGCCCTTGTTAATTACTCGTGGTGGTGTCTTAGTGTTGTTAGAATCCTGTACTTTTAGCTTTTCTGGCGGCGGTCTATGTGGAATGTGAGACGTGACGTGGTGAGTGTAACGTGACTCAGGAAGAACAAGTGGCTTCGGATCTATGGTTCCCAAATCTCCTCATCACTTGGGGGTTTCCGCACCTCATGTCTGGGCCTGTGGTAAACTCATTGATATAGATTGGTCACTGTGGTCGGTCAATAATTCTATTATTGTTGTATCATGTGACCAGTAGGATGGTAGAATGTGAACTCAGTGGAGTTTGGCCTATTTTTGTCTCTCAATTCCAATAAAAATCCAGTACTGCTGAGATACTGTGAAGAGCTGATGCAGCCATTTTGTGTTGGGTGTAGCTCACTGGAATGTGATCCCACTGAGGCCTCAACTGGAAGAATAATTCATCCAAGTTGTCACTGTCTGTAATCTGGTGAAGGAGGACTTGGACAGCCTCTTGGACCCAAAGAAGGAAGAAGTAGCAATGCCCACACCTATAAAACGTACCACTCGAGAGGAGAGTCCCCTGCCCTGGTCACGCAGACTTCATACTCGGGTTTACTTGCTGGCTGGCACCAACAGTGCTACCAGAATACCTGCCCTGGTTAGCCACCTCACTCACTCTAAAGCTGGAGTGTTGGTGCGTTTTACAACTGAGAAATGGAACATTGACCACTTAACCCATTGGTCGCCTTTAGTTAAATGCCCTACTTTGTTAAACTGGGCAATGGTAGTCATCTAAAACCCAGGAAAGAAGGATTTGCCAATCTGCCAGGATTATCCTGTAGTCTCCAGGATTTAAAGATTAATCTCCTGGGTACTGGACAAAGCAGGAGAAAAGTCATAGGAACTTTAAAAGACATTGGGTGATGTTTTCATCCCTTTTCGCACTCTGTTAATTCAAGCATGAATATGTTGGAGACAAGAGAAAAGGCTGTTTGACCAGTGTGTTGGTGTGGGGATAGATGGAGCACAGTTTGAGGCCAGAGGCCATGTGATGAGCGCCACTGATCAGAGTTGGTGAGTGAAGCAGGAGGTAATGTGTGGGCACCCAGCAATGCACTGAATGAGGATAGGGGTGTGGGAGAGAAGGTGGGGCCAGCACATGCAGTGCTACTGCTTACAGCTTCCCCCAGCTGTGCTGAGCAAAGAGAAAGATCTGACTGTTTTTTTTCCTTCCCATCCCCCTCCCAGACTCTTTGGTTTTGTTGCCCGGAAGCAAGGCAGCACAACTGACAACGTCTGCCATCTCTTCGCCGAAATGGACTCCAACCAGCCTGCAGCCGCCATTGTGAACTTCGTGTCAAAGGTCATGATCGGCTTCCAGAAGAGATGAGCCCGACAGTTTTTGAAAAATAAAATAACAACAACAAAAAAATTGTATGGGCGAGGAGAGGAGAGGGGGAAGGACTTGGAAATGAGAGCGAGATAGTGGAAGTGACAGACGGTGATGGGGTCTGGGGGACATGTGTCGGGGGAGGCGTAGGGGCGGGAGTGATATCTTGTATATTGTACAGTCACAAAAGGAAATGATGTTTGGGCTATATCCAGTGGAAGGAGAATTCACAAAAGAGCAAGAGTTTTTCTTGAGTGCGGGAGTTACCATGTGAAGTATTAGCAGGTCACGGCGAGTTGTTTAATTGTGACACTTTAATCGGCTTAACCAATTGCGAGCACACTGTAACACTTCCACTTTAGCATGCTTTAAAGTTTCCCCTTTTTTGAGCAAGGAACACTCCCCATGTTTGCTTCCATTTCCCCAAACCCCAGCCTCCCCAATCTAATGTCCTCCTAGTCAATCAAAAGCAAACTCCACAAACTCGCCACAACACCAAATAGAAACCTGTGTTCACTGAATGGATTCTGCAGGCATGAGGAGAAATTATATATATATATACACACACACACACACACACACACACACACACACACACATATATATGTGTATATATATATTTATATATATATAAAAATGGATGTAGCTTTCACTGGGAGTGTTGGCAGCCTCTGATCACTGGCCCTCTCTGTTCTGTATGGAGTTTGTATACATTTGAAAGAGAGCATAAGATCCTGTCATACCTGGAGGGAGGAAGATTCAGCAGTCTGCACCTTATCCAACTTTTTTTAGGAGGCCAGCACTTAACTGAGATTTTCTCTCTGACTCTTGTCTCCAAGTCTTCCCCCTCTCACACATCCCTAATCAGACTGTCATCTGTAGCACCCTCCAGTGCCTTACAATTTGACTCTTCCTCCATCTCCAAGCTGGGCAGCACAGACTCAGCTCAGAGTTCTCACGCTGACCCCCACCCAGCCCTCACTGGACTAGTAACCCAGATACCTGGACTAGTAATATAGAGATTGGCGTAGAAATCCCAACATGGCAGCTTGAGAATTTGAATTCAGCTTAAAAATACATGAAAATAGAAATAAAAATCCGATCTTAGTGCAAATAACCTGGAACGCAACTGATTCACTGATGTCCTTTAGGGAAGGAAACCAGCCTTCCTTAGCTGGTCTGGGTGACTCTGGGCCCAAGGTATTGTTGCCACTCTGAAGTTGCCTCACAAGTCATCAAATTGTAACAAAACCACAATCTGATTACAAGACACTCTCTTTTTCCTAGTTTACCCCTCTGGCTGCTCCACATGTGGATTGTGCCACACATTGCGAACACATGTCCACATCAGTGCTGGAGCCCCTTGCTATTGCAATTCAGTCAAATAATTTAACTGCGAGTTACTCTTCAAAAGGTCCTTACCTCATGACTGTACCCATTCAGCTTATGCCTTGCAGCAGCAGATTGACACAGAGTAATGCAACAGCTCAGTGTAGCAATCTACCCTCTGAGATAGAAAGTTAAGAGTTAAAGTTCCATTTCAGAGACATGAGCACAAAATCCACGCTGATACTCCCAGTGCAATACTGAGGGAGCACTGCACTGTCAGAGGGTCTGCACTGTCGGAGAGTCAGTATTGAGGGAGCGCTAGACTGTCAGAGGTTCAGTACTGAGGAAGCGCTGCACTGTCAGAGGGTCAGTACCGAGGGAGTGATGCACTGTCAGAGGGTTAGTACTGAGGAGTTGCTGCACTGTCAGAGTGTCAGCACTGAGGGAGTGCTGCACTGTCAGAGGGTCAGTACCGAGGGAGTGCTGCATTGCCAGAGGGTCAGTACTGAGGGTGTGGTGCACTGTTAGAGGATCAGTATTGAGGAGGTGCTGCACTGTCAGGGTCAGTACTGAGGGAGTGCTGCACTGTCAGAGGGTTAGTACTGAGGAGGTGCTGCACTGTCGGAGTGTCAGCACTGAGGGAGTGCTGCATTGCCAGAGGGTCAGTACTGAGGGAGTGCTGCACTGTCAGAGGGTCAGTACTGAGGGAATGCTGCACTGTCAGAGGGTCAGTACTGAGGGAGTGCTGCACTGTCAGAGGTCAGTACTGAGGGAGTGCTGCACAGTCAGACGATCAGTACTGAGGGAGTGCTGCACTGTTGGAGGTGATGTTAAACAGCTGTTCCACCAGCTGAATCCATTGCACTATTTAAGAACAGCAGAATTTTCCCCTGGACTCTTATTTATCTCTTAACTAACATCATTGAAAGGAGATTATCTGTTTGTGTTACCTTACTGTGTGTAAACTCGCATTCCGATATTACAACAGTAATTACATTTCAAAAAGAATCTCATAGCATTTAAAGTGCTTCGGGATGTCCTGAGGTTGTGAAAGGCACTTTGGAGATGTGGCTTCATGCTTTTCTCTACACTGTCCCCATCAAACACTCCCAGAGCAGGTACAGCACGAGGTTAGATACAGAGTAAAGCTCCCTCTACACTGTCCCATCAAACATCCCAGGACAGGTACAGCACGGGGTTAGATACAGAGTAAAGCTCCCTCTACACTGTCCCCATCAAACACTCCCAGGGCAAGTACAGCACGGGGTTAGATACAGAGTAAAGCTCCCTCTATACTGTCCCTGTCAAACACTCCCAGGACATGTACAGCACAGGGTTAGTAAATCTCCTCCTACACTGGCTAAAAATGTGGCTCTAACTGCACCCTTTGAAACTTTGAAACAACCTGTCTCACAACTACAGCACTTAGAATCACACACCAGTTAGATTGGCAGATTGTTAGAATTTATCAACAGCCAAAAATATTTTCCATGTTGTTCTTTATGTGGCTCTAGCTGAATCACGCTCTTTAATTGGAGGCTATCCCTTCCCCTGGATGAAATGGGCTTGAACTAGTTTGCATGAGCCCAGTCTCCTTCCTGATTTGACATTGCTGCTCCTGCTAAGTTAAGGCACACCATCACCGCCCAGTGGCTGCGACTAACTACTTCAACCGAGTAGCAAAAGCAGACCACTTGGCCACCACCAGCTCTGGAACTTTGATGACTTTTTGGACTGTAACCCTCCCCTTACTAAAAAAATTTCAAATCCTAATCACCTGGATCAGTTTCAGCACACAATATAAATGAATTAATGTTAGGAATTCAATATAATTACAACTCATGATATTTGATAAGTTCTGACCCAAAAAGGTTTAGAAGTTTTCTTCTCGAGTTTTGTTTGCTACACAGACTGTATGCTGCTGCTGTAAATACGTACATGGACATTGCAGTCCACACCTATGTGTGACTCACTAATACAGGTGCAAGAAATTTCACACGTATATAACCTGCGGAAGAATTATGTATAAAAAGTGCTTTAAAATCATTATTTCAAAACTTAGGGCTATGCAGAGAGATGGTTTATTTTAGGGATGACACACTGCCTCATGTTAAGGTGCAGCTATGTTGCTCACACTCTCTGGTGTTCTGTTAGCAGAATCTACACGGTGCCACTCCCTCTGCAATTCTGTGTTACTCCAAGGGACTGTACTGGGATGATTCCCACATCTCAGCTCTGCATATATAGAGTTGGCAGGTGGATTGCACTTCACCTCAACATCCATAAGACTAATAGATAATACCTGTGTGTATGTCACATCAGCCTGGTTGTATATACTGCTGATACTCACTGGACTCAACAAGAGTCAGTGTGTGTGGAACTGTGCCTCAGCTGAGAACCTGTGTCATTGGAACCGTACCCCAGTGAGCGTCAGTGTGTGAATCTGTATCCCAGTGAGAGACAGTGTGTGTGGAACTGTACCCCAGTGAGAGTCAGTGTGTGTGGAACTGTACCCCAGTGAGAGTCAGTGTGTGTGGAACTGTACCCCAGTGAGAGTCAGTGTGTGTGGAACTGTACCCCAGTGAGAGTCAGTGTGTGTGGAACTGTATCCCAGTGAGAGTCAGTGTGTGTGGAACTGTACCCCAGTGAGAGTCAGTGTGTGTGGACCTGTAACCTAGTGAGAGTCAGTGTGTGTGGAACGGTAACCCACTGAGAGTCAGTCTGTGTGGACTTGTAATCCGGTGAGAGTCAGTGTGTGTGGAACTGTACCCCAGTGAGAGTCAGTGTATGTGGAACTGTACCCCAGTGAGAGTCAGTGTGTGGAACTGTACCCCAGTGAGAGTCAGTGTGTGTGGGACTGTACCCCAGTGAGAGTCAGTGTATGTGGAACTGTACCCCAGTGAGAGTCAGTGTATGTGGAACTGTACCCCAGTGAGAGTCCGTGTGTGTGGAACTGTACCCCAGTGAGAGTCAGTGTGTGTGGGACTGTACCCCAGTGAGAGTCAGTGTGTGTGGAATTGTACCCCAGTGAGAGTCAGTGTGTGTGGAACTGTACCCCAGTGAGAGTCAGTGTGTGTGGAATTGTACCCCAGTGAGAGTCAGTGTGTGTGGACCTGTAACCCAGTGAGAGTCAGTGTGTATGGAACTGTACCCCAGTGAGAGTCAGTGTGTGTGGGACTGTACCCCAGTGAGAGTCAGTGTGTGTGGACCTGTAACCCAGTGAGAGTCAGTGTGTGTGGACCTGTAACCTAGTGAGAGTCAGTGTGTGTGGAACTGTAACCTAGTGAGAGTCAATGTGTGTGGACCTGTAACCCAGTGAGAGCATCCTCCTCATTATAAATGGGAAGCAGAAGATCAATCTGCGAATCCCTCCGCGTACACAGATCTGATCACCAGAAGATGAAACAATGTTTTGCCTGGCTTTAAAGTCATACTGGTAATATATAACTGAAAGAAATCACATACTTATCCAATCAAATCAAATAAGTGGGAAATTTTATGAAATATTTATTTCATTCCTGTTTTTTCTTTCTTATTCTATATCGCGTTCCTGTATAGAAGATTGTGTATATCAAAAAAACCTGCTAAACTGAAATATTTTCAATATAAATGAGAAATTGGTCAATATAAAACGAGGAAATTGAGAGAGTTGGCTCTCTAAACTGATACGCCTATGTTATATGTAATATGTATGTATGTTATTGCTGGTGATTGTTATAATTCATCTTTTACATATATTAATATATATTTAGAGGGTGGAATTGTGCAGAGTGATTGCCTGACACACAGACCATTTGGAAATGAATATTGCACCTGTCTTGCTCCTTGTTTTAAAAGTTTCTTTTGAGAATTGACTGGTGATGCTGTGTGGTTTTACCACAGTGCAGCAAATCACAGGGCCACTGTCTGTTTTTTAATTTCTCCTTATACCCTACATCGCCTCCTGGCTAGATAAAGCTGGGGAACACCCTGTTCTTCCTGACCAATTTCACATCCGAGGTCACAGTGCTTGGCAGGTAACATTGGAAAGGGACAAATTGTGACACAGGGAACATGGTCATTACCTTGTTTTTGTCATCATTCTGTGTGTCACCTGACTGTCCGTTCCCAGGTGTGGGGGGGTAGTGTGAACTGAACCTTCAGCTTTCTGTGCCCTCGACCCACTCTGCATTCCTGGCACCTTCTGCCCATATCAAATCGAGTAGTTGACACTATCCATGTGTCTGTATAGCTCAGCGTGCCTAGGCAGTCACAGCTTTGGAGGCAGGACCAGGAGCAGAGTTAGAGAACCTTACAGCAGCATGGCTCCTCGATAGGTTCCTGCCACCCAGTGATCTTAGCGAACATGAGATCTGACCAGTACTGACTGCGCACTCAGCAGCAGCAGGAAGCTAAAGAGGCTCAGTGAAGCCCCCCACTTAAGTTTATGTTGTTGGCACCAAGAGGAGATGGTGGTGTAGTGATAATGTCACTAGGCTGGTAATCCAGAGGCCCAGGCTAATGCTCTGGGGACATGGATTCAAGTCCCACCACAGCAGCTGGTGAAACTTAAGTTCAGATAATAAATCTGGAGTTGAAAGCTGGTCTAATGATGGTCATTATCAATTGTTGCAAAATCCCATCTGGTTCACTAATGTCCTTTAGGGAAGGAAACCTTATGTCCTGGCAGCATCGGCGGAGAAGAAAAGAGTTGACGTTTCGAGTCCTCATGACCCTTCGACAGAACAAGTTCTGTCGAAGGGTCATGAGGACTTGAAATGTCAACTCTTTTCTTCTCCGCCGATGCTGCCAGACCTGCTGAGTTTTTCCAGGTAATTCTGTTTTTGTTTTGGATTTCCAGCATCCGCAGTTTTCTTTGTTTTTAACCTTATGTCCTTACCTGGTCTGACCTACACCTGATTCCAGACCCACAGCGATGTGGTTGACTCTAACTGCCCTCTGAAATGGCCATCAAGCCACTCAGTTCAAGGGCAATTAGAGATGGGTAAGAAGTGCTGACCTTGCCAGTGACACTCACATCCCATGAAAGAATTTCTAAAAATCATCCATTGGTGGACAGGGCCCTGACTGACTCTGAAGCCCAGCTATTGACTGGAGGAACACCAGGAGCTCAGTCCCTCAGCTCCAGCAGTTGTGGGTGATACAGGGTTTTCAATGTGGCTGCAGGTCATCCTGTCACACTGAGACACTGACAGTTCCTCCACATTTATTTTGGTATTTTATCATTTTTGAGAAGGCCCCATCATTTTGAGGCACACTCACGTTCTCTGAATTACAGTAACACTCACCTCTCCCGAATGGGGTGCCTGCTGGATATTGCAGGGGGCTCTTCTTTTGGTCCTGCTGGTTTCCATGACCACCCACCTTCCTGAATTGCAACAGGGTTCCTGGAGGCAGTTTCTAAGATGGCCGACACCTGGAGGACGGTGAACAACAGCCTGGTCAAGGCCTTTCTGGGTCCCCAAAATGGAATTGATATCAGCAAATTTCAGCCCTACATATCCAAAGTGTACCCCAGTGAGAGCCAGTGTGCGTGGAACTGTAACCCAGTGAGAGTCAGTGTGTGTGGAACTGTACCCCAGTGAGAGTCAGTGTGTGTGGAACTGTACCCCAGTGAGAGTCAGTGTGTGTGGAACTGTACCCCAGTGAGAGTCATTGTGCATGGAACTGTAACCCAGTGAGAGTCAGTGTGTGTGGAACTGTACCCCAGTGAGAGTCATTATGTGTGGAACTGTACCCCAATGAGAGTCATTGTGTGTGGAACTGTACCCCAGTGAGAGTCGGAACTGAACCCCAGTGAGAGTCAGTGTGTGTGGAACTGCACCCCAGTGAGGGTCAGTGTGTGTGGAACTGTACCCCAGTGAGAGTCGGAACTGAACCCCAGTGAGAGTCAGTGTGTGTGGAACTGCACCCCAGTGAGGGTCAGTGTGTGTGGAACTGTACCCCAGTGAGAGTCAGTGTGTGCGGAACTGTACCCCAGTGAGAGTCATTGTGTGTGGAACTGTACCCCAATGAGAGTCAGTGTGTGTGGAACTGTACCCCAGTGAGAGTCTGTGTGTGTGGAACTGCACCCCAGTGAGAGTCAGTGTGTGTGGAACTGTACCCCAGTGAGAGTCATTGTGTGTGGGACTGTACCCCAGTGAGAGTCAGTGTGTGTGGAACTGAACCCCAGTGAGAGTCAGTATTTGTGGAGCTGTACCCCAGTGAGAGTCAGTGTGTGTGGAACTGTACCCCAGTGAGAATCAGTGCATGTGGAACTGTACCTCAGTGTGTGTCAGTGTGTGTGGGTCTGTAGCCCAGTGAGAGTCAGTGAGTGTGGAACTGTACCTCAGTGAGAGTCAGTGTGTGTGGAACTGTACCCCCGTGAGAGTCGGTGTGTGTGGGACTGTACCCCAGTGAGAGTCAGTGTGTGTGGGACTGTACCCCAGTGAGAGTCAGTTTGTGTGGAACTGTACCCCAGTGAGAATCAGTGTGTGTGGGATTGTGGCCCAGTGACAGTCAGCTCCCTGAGCAACAACATAATGTACATTTCTAATGAGCTGTCTATTGTCTTGGACAAATAGTTGCAAAGGTCCTTCCGATGTAAAGGTTAAAAGTTCATGTCTCTGCTACAGATAAGGCCACACGGCACCTTATCCTGGTCGAGTAGGGGTGACTGGGAACATTCGGGAAAAGAGAGGGAGCAGATACACTGAATTCCAAATGGACCAGCAATCTGTCAGATCTGGTTTCCCCGTGTTATGACTCGGAACAGGCATTCAGTCCTCCCACAAAAAATCAAAACTATCACATTTAGGTTTTAGGACATCCCTGCTGTTAACACAAGGTTGAGATCAAAACAGACAAAGTCCAAAGAATCTTTGGCAGGAACTGAGGCTTTGACCTTCACCCACACTTGTCAGGATTCAAATCCCCCTCTCCCAACTCAAAGGTGGAGAAGAGCAGGAACTGATGGAATTCAACCCCCCTCCATTCAAACTGTCCACTCGAACACTGGTCAGTGTTAACCATCAAACCTTCTCCCATTGCAACAGCTGAGGTGCATTCTAAAGATTTCAAATGAAACAGACAAACAAATGAGAAAGTTAGAAAAATGAATCCCAATTCTGTATTTATATAGAAATAAATATACTTTATATTTTCTACACATGGCCAACGCTTACAGCCTGTACACCACATGATCGATACGGACGAGAGGTAGTTCCTGTACCGTGACCTGCCCCATTGTACAGCTATTTCTGTTCCTTGCAAACTGTGTTACGTCTCCTGTATTGAGGGTATGAGATTGGTTATATTAATATACTGTTGCTTGGATGAAAGATCTCTCTGTCTCACTCTGATGTCTCTAGTTCTTTTCTGTGTGCTTTACAGACAGTGAAACTCTCTCATTAGGTAAAACTGGGAACTGCCCATCTCACACAGCCAGTGTCTCATCAAACACTAAGATAAAAACAAAATACTGTGGATGCTGGAAATCAGAAACAAAAACAGAAAACACTGGAAAAACTCAGCAGGCCTAACAGCATCTGTGGAGAGAAAAAAAGTTAACATTTCGAGTCAGTATGACTCTTCAGAGCTAAAGAGAAGTAAAAAAGCAATAAAGTTTATACTGTATGGGGTTAGATATACTAAATTAAGCTCCCTCAACCCTGTCCCCATGAAACAATCCCAGGACAGGGACAGAACAGCATTAAATACTAAATAAAGCTCCCACTACACTGTCCCCAGCAAACACACCCAGGACAGGTGCAGCACAGGGTTAGGTACAGAGTAAGGCTCCCTCTACACTGTCCCCATCAAATACTCCCAGGACAGATACAGCATGGGATTCGATGCAGAGCAAAGCTCCATTAATTGTTCCTGTCAAATGCTCCCAGGGCAGGAATAACACAGTTTTAGACAGAGATTAAAGCTCCATCTACACTGCCCTTCAAACAAACCCAGGACAGGTACAGAACAGGGTTAGATACAAAGTAACGTTCCCTCGACACTGTCCCTCTCCAACATGCCCAGGATAGGTAAAAAACGGGATTAGATAAAGAGTAAAGCTACCTCTACATTTTCCCATCAAGTTCACCTAGGGTATGTCCAGCAGGAGTTAACTAAAGATTAAAGCTCCCAAGAAACTGTCCCCATCAAACAACCCCAGGACAGGTACAGGGCATGGATTTAGGTGCAGAGTAAAACCCCCTCTACACTGTTCCCATCAAACACTCCCAGGACAGGTACAGCACGGAGTTAGATACAGAGTAAAAAGCACCATCTGCACTATCCTATTGATGAGATTATTCATCAACAAACCAGAGATGAATGCATCATCCTGTTACCAAAATATTTCCTTTGTCCCCATCAAACACTCCCAGGACAGGTACAGCACAGGGTAAGATACAGTGTAAAGACCCCTATACACTGTCCTCGTCAAACACTCCCAGGACAGGTACAGCACGGGGTTAGATACAGAGTAAAGCTCCCTCTACACTGTCCCCTTCAAACACTCCCAGGACAGGTACAGCACGGGGTTGGATACCGAGTAAAGCTCCCTCTACACTGTCCCCATTAAACACTCCCAGGACAGGTGCAGCTCGGGGTTAGATACAGAGTAAAGCTCCCTCTACACTGTCCCCATCAAACACTCCCAGTACAGGTGCAGTGCAGGGTTAGATAAAGACGAAAGCTCCCTCTACACTGTCCCCATCAAACACTCCCAGGGCAGGTACAGCATGGGGTAAGATACAGTGTAAAGCCCCCTATACACTGTCCCCATTAAACACTCCCAGGACAGGTACAGCACGGGTTAGATCCAAAGTAAAGCTCCCTCTACATGCCTCCTTCAAACAATCCCAGGACAGGTACAGCACGGGGTTAGATACAGAGTAAAGCTCCCTCTGCACTGTCCCCATCCAACACTCCCAGAACAGGTACATCACAGGTTTAGATGCAGAGTAAAGCCCCCTTATAATCTGTCCCCATTAAACACTCACAGAGCACGTACACCACGGGGTTAGATACAAAGTAAAGCTCCCTCTGCACTGTCCCCATCAAACACTCCCAGGACAGATACATCACAGGGTTAGATACCCAGTAAAGTTCCGACTACGCTCTCCCCATTAAACACTCCCAGGACAAGTACAGTATGGGGTTAGATACAGAGTAAAGCTCCCTCTACACTGTCCCCATCAAACACTCCCAGGACCGATACAGCACAGGATTAGATACAGAGTAAAGCTCCCCCTTCACTGCCCCATCCAACTTTCCCAGGACAGGTACAGCATGGGGTTAGATACAGAGTAAAGCTCCCTCTACACTCTTCCCATCAAACCATCCCAGGGCAGATTCTGCATGGGATTAGGTGCAGAGTAAACCTCCCTTTGCACTGTTGCAACACATACTCCCAGGATAGTACAGCACGGGGTTAGGTACAGAGTAAATCTCCATCTACACTGTCCCAGGACAGATATATCATACGGTTGGATATGAAGTAAACGTCCCGCCACACTGTCGCCATGAGACACTCCCAGGGCAGGTACAGTACGAGGTTAGATACAGACTAAAGCTCACTCAACTGTGTCCCCAACAAACACCCCACAGGGTTAGATACAGAGTAAAGCTCCCTCCACACTGTCCTCATCAAACACTCCCAGGACAGCTACAGCATAGGGTTAGCTATAGAATAAAGCTCCTTCTACACTACTCGCAACAAACATTCCCAGGACAGGAACAGCATGAGGTTAAAAACTATGTAAAGCTACCTCTACCCTGTCCCCATGAAACACTCCCAGGACAGGTACAGCACAGGGTTAGATTCAGAGTAAAGCCCTCTCTACACTGTCCCCACGAAACATTCCCAGGGCAGGTAGAGTACGAGGTTAGATACAGAGTAAAGCTCGCTCTACTGTGTCCCCATCAAACACTGCCAGGACAGGTACAGCACAGGGTTAGATAGAGAGTAAAGCCATCGCTACACTATCCCCATGAACCACTCCCAGGATAGGTACAGCACGGGTTTAGATACAGGGTAAAGCTCCTTCTACACTGTCCCCATTAAACACTCCCAAGGACAGGTACAGCACAGGGTTAGATATAGAGTAAAGCTCCCTCTACAGTGTCCCCATCAAACATTCCCAGGACAGGTACAGCATGGGGTTAGATATAGAGTAAAGCTCCCTCTACACTGTCCCCATCAAACATTCCCAGGGCTGGTACAGAATGGGGTTAGATACACAGTAAAGCCCCCTCTACACTATCCCCATCAAACCAGCCCAGGGCAGATACTGCATGGGATTAGGTGCAGAGTAAAACTCCCTCTGCACTGTTGCATCAGATACTCCCAGGATAGTACAGCACGGGGTTAGGTACAGAGTAAATCTCCATTTGCACTGTCCCCAAAAAAACTCTCCCAGGAAAGATATATCATACGGTTGGATATGAAGTAAAGGTCCCGCCACACTGTCGCCATGAGACACTCCCAGGGCTGGTACAGTACGAGGTTAGATACAGAGTAAAGCTCGCTCTACTGTGTCCCCAACAAACCCCACAGGGTTAGATACAGGATAAATATCCCTCCACACTGTCCTCATCAAACACTCCCAGGACAGCTACAGCATAGGGTTAGCTATAGAATAAAGCTCCCTCTACACTCCTCGCAACAAACATTCCCAGGACAGGTACAGCACGAGTTAGAAACAGTGTAAAAATACCTCTATACTGTCCCCATGAAACACTCCGATGGCAGGTACAGTACAAGGTTAGATACAGAATAGAGCTCGCTCTGCTGTGTCTCCATCAAACACCCCCAGGACAGTTACAGCACGGGGTTAGATACAGAGTAAAGCCATCTCTACACTGTCCCCAATAAACACTCCCAGGACAGGTACAGCACGGGGTTAGATTCAGAGTAGAGCCCTCTCTACACTGATCCCGTGAAACACTCCCAGGACAGGTACAGTACGAGGTTAGATACAGAGTAAAGCTCGATCTACACTGTCCCCATCAAACACATCCAGGAAATTTACAGCACAGGGTTAGATACAGCTAAAGCCCCCTCTACACTGTCCCCATCAAAAAGTACCATGACAGGTACAGCATGTGGTTAGATACAAAGTAAAGCTCCCTCTACACTGTCCCCAACAAATACTTCCAGGACAGGTACAGCATAGGGCTAGATATAGAGTAAAGCTCCCTTCACACTGTCCTTATCAAACATTCCCAGGACAGGTACAGCTCGGGGTTAGATACAGAGTAAAGCTCCCTCTACACTGTCCCCATTAAACACTCCCAGGACAGGTACAGCACGGGGTTAGATACATAGTAAAGCTCCCACTGCACTGTCCCCATCAAATACTCCCAGGACAGGTACAGCACGGGGTTAGATACAGAGTAAATCTCCCACTGCACTGTCCCCATTAAACACTCCCAGGACAGGTACAGCACGGGGTTAGATACATAGTAAAGCTTCCACTGCACTGTCCCCATCAAACACTCCCAGGACAGGTACAGCATGGGGTTACATACAGAGTAAATCTCCCTGTACATTCTCCCCTTCAAACACTCCCAGGACATGTACAGCACGGGGTTAGATACCGAGTAAAGCTCCCTCTACATTGTCCCAATTAAACACTCCCAGGACATGTACAGCACGAAGTTAGATACAGAGTAAAGCTCCCACTACACTGTCCCCATAAAAAAATCTCAGTACAGGTACATCACGGGTTTAGATGCAGTGTAAAGCCCCCTTATAATCTGTCCCCATTAAACACTCACAGAGCACGTACACCATGGGGTTAGATACAGAGTAAAGCTCCCTCTACACTGTCCCCATCAAACACTCCCAGGACAGGTACAGGACGAGGTTAGATACAGAGTAAAGCTCCCTCTACACTATCCCATCAAACCATCCCAGGGCAGATTCTGCATGGGATTAGGTGCAGAGTAAACCTCCCTCTGCACTGTTGCAACACATACTCCCAGGATAGTACAGCACGGGATTAGGTACAGAATAAATCTCCATCTACACTGTCCCCCAAAAAACTCTCCCAGGACAGATATATCATACGGTTGGATATGAAGTAAAGGTCCCGCCACACTTTCGCCATGAGACACTCCCAGGGCAGGTACAGTACGAGGTTAGATACAGAGTAAAGCTCGCTCTACTGTGTCCCCAACAAACTCCCCACAGGGTTAGATACAGGATAAATATCCCTCCACACTGTCCTCATCAAACACTCCCAGGACAGCTACAGCATAGGGTTAGCTATAGAATAAAGCTCCCTCTACTTTACTCGCAACAAACACTCCCAGGACAGGTACAGCACGAGGTTAGAAACAGTGTAAAGCTACCTCTACACTGTCCCCATGAAACACTCCCAGGGCAGGTACAGTACAAGATTAGAAACAGAATAAAGCTCGCTCTGCTGTGTCTCCATCAAACACCCCCAGGACAGTTACAGCACAGGGTTAGATACAGAGTAGAGGCCTCTCTACACTGTCCCTGTGAAACATTCCCAGGGCAGGTACAGTACGAGGTTAGATACAGAGTAAAGCTCGATCTACACTGTCCCCATCAAACACAACCAGGAAATTTACAGCACAGGGTTAGATACAGCTAAAGCCCCCTCTACACTATCCCCATCAAAAGTACCATGACAGGTACAGCATGTGGTTAGATACAGAGTAAAAGTCCCTGTACACTGTCCCCAACAAATACTCTCAGGACAGGTACAGCATAGGGCTAGATACAGAGTAAAGCTCCCTCTACACTGTCCCCATCAAACACTCCCAGGACAGGTACAGCACGGGGTTAGATACAGAGTAAAGCTCCCTCTACACTGTCCCCATCAAACACTCCCAGGGCAGGTACAGCACGGGGTTAGATACAGAGTAAAGCTCCCTCTACACTGTCCCCATCAAACACTCCCAGGACAGGTACAGCATGGGGTTATATACCGAGTAAAGCTCCCTCTACCTTGTCCCCATTAAACACTCCCAGGACAGGTACAGCACGAGGTTAGATACTGAGTAAATCTCCCTCTACATTGTCCCCATCAAACACTTCCAGGACAGGTACAGCACGGGGTTAGATACAGAGTAAAGCTCCCTCTACACCGTCCCCATCAAACACTCCCAGGACAGGTACAGCACGGGGTTAGATACAGAGTAAAGCTCCTTCTACACTGTCCCCATAAAAAAGTCTCAGTACAGGTACAGCACAGGGTTAGATACAGAGTAAAGCTCCCTCTACACTGTCCCCATCAAACACTCCCAGGACAGGTACAGCACAGGGTTAGATACAGAGTAAAGCTCCCTCTACACCGTCCCCCTCAAACACTACCAGGACAGGTACAGCACGGGGTTAGATACAGAGTAAATCTCCCTCTACACCGTCCCCATCAAACACTCCCAGGACAGGTACAGCACGGGGTTAGATACAGAGTAAAGCTCCCTCTACACTGTCCCCATCAAACACTCCCAGGGCAGGTACAGCACGGGGTTAGATACAGAGTAAAGCTCCCTCTACACTGTCCCCATCAAACACTCCCAGGACAGGTACAGCATGGGGTTATATACCGAGTAAAGCTCCCTCTACATTGTCCCCATTAAACACTCCCAGGACAGGTACAGCATAGGTCTAGATACAGAGTAAAGCTCCCTCTACACTGTCCCCATCAAACACTCCCAGGACAGGTACAGCACGGGGTTAGATACAGAGTAAAGCTCCTTCTACACTGTCCCCATCAAACACTCCCAGGACAGGTACAGCATGGGGTTATATACCGAGTAAAGCTCCCTCTACATTGTCCCCATTAAACACTCCCAGGACAGGTACAGCACGAGGTTAGATACTGAGTAAAGCTCCCTCTACACTGTCCCCATCAAACATTCCCAGGACAGGTACAGCACGGGGTTAGATACAGAGTAAAGCTCCTTCTACACTGTCCCCATAAAAAAGTCTCAGTACAGGTACAGCACAGGGTTAGATACAGAGTAAAGCTCCCTCTACACTGTCCCCATCAAACACTCCCAGGACAGGTACAGCACAGGGTTAGATACAGAGTAAAGCTCCCTCTACACCGTCCCCATCAAACACTCCCAGGATAGGTACAGCATGGGGTTAGATACAGAGTAAATCTCCCTCTACACCGTCCCCATCAAACATTCCCAGGACAGGTACAGCACGGGGTTAGATACAGACTAAAGCTCCCTCTACACTGTCCCCATCAAACACTCCCAGGACAGGTACAGCACGGGGTTAGATACAGAGTAAAGCTCCTTCTACACTGTCCCCATCAAACACTCCCAGGACAGGTACAGCACGGGGTTAGATACAGAGTAAAGCTCCTTCTACACTGTCCCCATCAATGGGGCCCCAGTAGAATATTTGAACACTGAATGCTGTGAAGATGATGGGCTCGAATGCCTTTCCTCTTTGTGGTTTGGATTAAAATGAATGTTTCTCATTTTCAATGTTTATTTGTGAGGATAGGGTCTCCCTAATATTTCCAATTGCTTCTTTTGAATCATTGGGAAGCAGCTTCCATAGTTGGAACATTGTTAGATGTAAGCTTACTCACAAGCATCGCTTTTCATAGATTTCTACAATAATTGACCCTATAGCAGGCCTCTCTACCTGCCAATTATTTGTGCAAGCGCTTTAATTCTCCCTTTCTCCTTTCCCCAGAGTAATGAGAATTTTTCCCAAATGAACTCTGTGTCCAGTCCCCTCTCGAATGAGTGCTTCTGTTAGAATCAATGCTCATCACTGGCTCTAATGCATTCACAGCCAGACTGCAAAACTCTTTCCCTTCTTTCCTGCTTTCTCTAAGGTTGTCACCCAGGCGTGTAGTGTTGCTGGAGCGCACCAGAGCACCTCTCCAAGATCTCCTATTTTCAGGCTTTAATATTCACCATCGGACGGCAAACTGTCCTTTGCCGTTTGGCTGCCCGTTATGGACCCCACTTGGTTTTTCTTTCCACTGATCTCAATGGAATTCATTCCATGGATTTGACTGGATTTTCAATCTGTAAGATTGGTGTTTGTTTTAATCCTCACTGCCTCCAATATTGAAGTTACTTGTTTCCAGGAGTAGCGCACGCAGGAGAATCTAACTGTGATGGCAGCAATCAGAACTGAGGGAAATCCTCTTGCAGCCACAAGGGACTGTGTGCCCTGTGACACAGAGGCTGTCAGTCAGGGGACCAGTTGAGTGAATTCTATCTGCATTATCACGTGGGGCACAAGGGCAGGTTTGGCCACGAGTTCCTGGAGTTTGACTTCAGGCCGGACAGTAAGAGGTGATCGGAATATCTGAAGCTTGCGGTATGGCTATGAATCCAGATCCTGGTAAGGCGAAGAAGTGATGGAGGGAAGGCTGGGCCAAGTGTCCTGGGCCTTATGCTGCTCCTGCTGAAGGCCCCTAAGTCAATGTACTTCAGCAGCAACAGCAGTAACCCTCCTGTTATAATACAGGCCTTACAACTCCCTGCATCCAGCGCTCTCATAAACAGGCATTTCCGGGTCTTTGAAACTCAAAGATTCCCAGGATCAAACACAGCATCAATATCCCTAAACACCCTGATGCCTTTGCCTACCAAACATTAATTCCTTGGCTCTGATGACCTGAGGATGTGAAACATGGTATAGTGTTTGTATTCCCGGCTTGCAGCTTTACATGGAATATGCAGCACCAAAACAGGCCATCATGGTGTTTATGTTCCATACAAACCTCCTCCCATCCTTCTTGATTACACTATCAGGGTAACCTTCAGCTTCTTTCTTCCTCATGTGTTTATAATATTCCTTGAATGTCAGGGGGAGATTATGTCTAACAAATTTGATTGAATTTTTTGAGGAGGTGACTATTTGTGCAGATGAGGGTAGTGCAGTTGATGTAGTCTACATGGACTTCAGTCAGGCTTTTGACAATGCTCTGCATAGGAGAATGGGCAAGAAGGTAAGAGCCCATGGGATCCAGGGCAATTTGACAAATTGGATCCAAAATTGGCTTAGTGGCAGGAGGTAGAGGGTGATGGTCAAAGGTTACTTTTGCAATTGGAAGCCTGTATTGAATGGTGTACCGCAGGGATCGGTGCTGGGACCCTTGCTGTTTGTAGTGTACATTAATGATTTAGGCGTGAATATAGGAAGTATGATCAGTAAGTTCGCAGATGACATGAAAATTGGTGATGTCATAAATAGTGAGGAGGAAAGCCTTAGATTACAGGACAATATAGATGGGCTGGTAAGATGGGCAGAGCAGTGGCAAATGCAATTTAATCCAGACAAGTGTGAGGTGATGCAATCTGAGAGGACTAACATGGCAAGGGAATACACAATGAATGGTAGGACCATAGGAAGTACAGAGGATCAGAGGGACCTTGGTGTGCATATCCATAGAACCCTAAAGACAACAGGACAGGTCGATAAGGTGGTTAAGGAGGCATATGGGATACTTGCCTTTATTAACCGAGGCATAGAATACAAGAGCAGGGAGGTTATGCTGGAACTGTAGAAAATGTTGGTGAGGCCACAACTGGAGTACTGTGTGCAGTTCTGGTCACCACACTATAGGAAGGATGTGATTGCACTGGAGGGGGTGCAGAGGAGATTCACCAGGATGTTGCCTGCGCTGGAGCGTTTCAGCTATGAAGAGAGACTGGATAGGCTGGGGTTGTTTTTCTTAGAGCAGAGAAGGCTGAGGGGGGACCTGATGGAGATAAACAAAATGATGAGGGGCACAGATAGGGTAGATAGGAAGAAATTTTTTCCCTTAGTAGAAGTGTCAATAACCAGGAGGCATAGATTTAAGGTAAGGGGCAGGAGGTTTAGAGGGGATTTGAGGAAAAGTTTTTTCACCCAAAGGGTGGTTGGGATCTGGAACTCACTGCCTGAGTGGGTGGTAGAGGCAGGAACCCTTACAACATTTAAGATGTATTTAGGTGAGCACTTGAAACACCATAACATACAGGGCTACAGGCCAAGTGCTGGAAAATGGGGTTAGAACAGATTGGTGCTTGACGGCCAGCATGGACACGATGGGCTGAGTGGATAGTTTCAGTGCTGTATGACTCTATCACTCTAAGGAGGCCATTCAGCACATTGTCTCTGTGTCAGTTCTCTATAACAGCAACTCAGCTAGTCCCACTCCTCCACCTTTCCCCTGTAGCCCTGTAAAATCTTTTCTCTTCAGATAATTACCAGTTTCCTTTTGAAAACCACAGTTGAATCTGTCTCCACTACACACTCAGGCAGGGCATTCCAGATCCAAACCACTTGTTGCATAAAGAGGTTTCTCCTCATGCCGCCTCTGGCTCTTTTGTTAATCACCTTTGGGTTCACGACCTTCTGCTAATGGGAACAGCTTCTCCCCATTTACCCTTCATGATTTTGAACACATCTAACAAATCTCCTCTCAACATTGTCTTCTCCAAGGAGAAATTCTCAGCTTGTTTATCTATCCACATAACCAAAGTCTCTCAATCTCACAACCATTCTTGTAAATATTTTCTGCACTCGTTCTAAACCTTTCACACCCTCCCTGTTGAGGCTGAACCTGTGTTCTATGAAGTTTCATAACTTACTTGTTTTTGTACTCTGTGCCCCTATTTATAAACCCAGGATTCAGTGTAATTTATTAACTGCTTTCTTCAGCTGCCCTTCCACCTTCAATGATTTATGCACATATGCACCCAGGTCTCTCTGTTCCTGAATTATCTTTAGAAATACCCTTTATTTTATATCCCCTCTCCACATTCTTCTGACCAAAATGTATCACTTCACACTTCCCTACATTAAACTTCATCTGCCACATGTCTGCCCATTCCACCAGCCTCTCTATATCCTTTTGAAGTCAATCACTATCCTCCTCACAGTTCACGATACTTCCAAGCCTTGCATCATCTTCAAATTTTGAAATTGTGCCCTATACACCGAGTTCTAGGTTATTAATATCAATCAAGAAAAGCAGTGGCCCCTCTATATACCACCCCCTGGTCAGAAGTAAGTAACGTTTTCTGTAATACTTGTTTTTAATAGGTTTGAATTAAATAATTAAACTGTTGCATAATGAAATTCTAGCTATGCTAAAGACTAATGATTCAAAATACCACATGATTCGAAATCAAATGCCTACCAACGTTAATACTTTTCACTTGTTCTGAGTTTTACTGAAATAGAAACAGAAAATGTTAGAAAAACTCAGCAGGTCTGGCAGCAACCATGGAGACAGAAACAGAGCTAACGTTTCGAGTCTGTATGACTCTTCTTCAGAGCCAACATAATTGCTTTAAGCGCAACTTAAAATACAGATAAATTCTCACATAACCTTCTCGCAATCTTAACATGAAGTTCGGAAATATAATCTGAGGTTTGTCTAAAGGACAACAGCCTAAAGAAGAGTCACATGGACCATAATATACACTGTAAATATACAAAACCTTAACTCTGTTTCTTTGTCCACAGATGCTGCCAGATCTGCTGAGTTTTTCCAGTATTTTCTGTTTTTATTTCAGGTCTCCAGCATCTGCAGTATTTTGCTTTTATCATAGTTCTACAGATGTTTAGGGCTCAAATGACTAATAAATTAGAAAACAATACAGCAGTAGATTTAGAAATGACATGGCCAGCACATTTTCTTAGACCTTCAGTGCCTCAAAATTTGGCACTACACCCCTGTTGTCAACTCTGTTTGTCGAAAGATGGTTTGGTCTTGTGTTGTTCTGACTACATGATCTCTAGCCATTTGACCATAAGACCATAAGACATAGGAGCAGAAGTTAGGCCATTCGGCCCATCGAGTCTGCTCCGCCATTCAATCATGGCTGATAAGTTTCTCAACCCCATTCTCCCGCCTTCTCCCCGTAACCTTTGATCCCCTTACCAATCAAGAACCTATCTATCTTGGTCTTAAATACACTCAATGACCTGGCCTCCACAGCCTTCGGTGGGAATGAATTCCATACATTCACTACTCTCTGGCTAAAGAAGTTTCTCCTCATCTCTGTTCTAAAAGGTCTTCCCTTTACTCTGAGGCTGTGCCCTCGGGTCCTAGTCTCTCCTACTAATGGAAACATCTTCCCCACGTCCACTCTATCCAGACACATGATCATGTGACATCTGATCACATGATTCTTACAACTATATTGCATTTACCTGACACACTTCAGGTTATATTCCTGAATTTAATGTTAAGATTGCGAAAATGTTATCTGATAGTTTATCAGTATTTTCATTTGAGTTGATGGCGATTATGTTGGCTTTAGAGTGGGCAGTGAAAGTAAAGCCATTGAGAGTCATCATTTACTCAGACTTGACATCAGCAATTGGTCTCTATCCAAACTTGTTTTCTGAATCCAGGCAGGATTTTATTTCTGATAAATTTTTCATTTATCGTATAACATAAATGAACTGTGCTATAAATTGGCACTTACTTAGCAATGACCTGCTCACCGATGCCCAGTTTGGGTTCCACCAGGGAAACACAGCTCCTGACCACATTACAGCCTTGGTTCAAACATGGACAAAAGAGCTGAACTCCTGAGGTGAGGTGAGAGTGACTGCCCTTGACATCAAGGCAGCATTTGACCGAGTGTGGCATCAAGGAGCCCCAGCAAAACTGGAGTCAATGGGAATGAGGGGGAAAACTCTCCGCTGGTTGGTGTCATACCCAGCACAAAGGAAGATGGTTGTGGCTGTTGGAGGTCAGTCATCTCAGCTCCAGGACATCACTGCAGGAGTTCCTCAGGGTAGTGTCCTCGGCCCAACCATCTTCAGCTGCTTCATCAATGTCCTTCCTTCCATCATAAGGTCAGAAGTGGGGATGTTCGCTGATGATTGCACAATGTTCAGCACCAGTCACGACTCCTCAGATACTGAAGCAGCCCATGTCCAAATGCAGCAAGAACTGGTCAATCCTGGATAATAAGTGGCAGAGTGAATGTTTGTGGATGGGGTGCCAATCAAGCAGCTGCTTTGTTCTGGATGGTGTCAAGCTTCTTGAATGTTGTGGGAGCTGCACTCATCCAGGCAAGTGGGGAGTATTCTATCACACTTCTGACTTGTGCCTTGTAGATGGTGGACAGGCTTTGGGGAGTCAGGAGGTGAGTTACTCATCACTCTATTCCTAGCCTCTGACCTGCTCTTCTAGCCAGACTATTTATATGGCTAGTCCAGTTCAGTTTCTGGTCAATGGTAACTCCCAGGATGTTGATAGTGGGGGATTCAGTGATAGTAATGCCATTGAATGTCAAGGAGTGATTGTTAGATTCTCTCTTGTTGGAGATGGTCATTGCCTGACACTTGTGCGGTGTGAATGTTATTTGCCACTTGTCAGCCCAAGCCTGGATATTGTCCAGGTCTTGCTGCATTTGGACATGGACTGCTTCAGTCTCTGAGGAGTTGCGAATGGTGCTGAACATTGTGCAATCATCAGCGAACATCCCCACTTCTGACCTTATGGTGGAGGGAAGGTCACTGATGAAGCAGCTGAAGATGGCTTAGCACAATGACAGATGGTGGAATTTGAATGAAAAAAAATCTGGAATTAAAGCATGAAACTATTGTCGATTGTTGTAAAAACCCATCTGTTTCACTAATGTCCTTTAGGGAGAAAAATCTGCCTACATGCGACTCCAGACCCACAGCAATGTGGTTGATTCTTAACTGCCCCCTGAAATGGCCAAGCAGGTCACTTGGTTCAAGTGGGATCAGGCCTGGGCAACAAATACTGGCCTTGCCAGTGATACCCACGTCCCATAAAGTCTCAACAAAAATAAAACACCGGTTTATCTTTTTTGGGGAGTGAATGTGATTTATTTGAGTGTGTGGCCCCTTTAAATCTGTTTGGTGGGCTACACCCACACAGTCAGTTAAAGGTGCCAACCAATAGAGGAGTTGTGCAGCTGACAGGGACCCATGGCCGGGAAGAGCAGAGTGCTACCGATTGGTATTTGTCATAGCTGGCAATGGGGTAAAGAAACTTCTTTATTTTCACCTCCAATAACTGTAGTGGATGCTTGAGGCAAGAAATATTAAAAATGTTTGTTTACTGCTTAGTGTAAGTTAGTTTACATAAAAAGAAAATACATTTACATCAAACTAAAAGAACCCGATATAAATAATATGAATAACCTAGACTAAGAAATGGCAGGGCAGGGTGTGTGTATGGCAGAAGTTTGTGGACAGTAAGATATCGAGTGAACACGTCTGCTGTGGGCATCGCTGTCTTGAATCTCTCTGGCTCTGTGGGGATGGGGAGCAGTATCTGGACAGTTAGCCTCAGGCATTGGTCACAATGGTGGAGGGACGCTGACTTAGAATGGACTTGGCGGTGTGGTTGATGGGATGCAGAGTAAGGAGAAGCCAGGCTGAAGTAGAGGAACCAGAAACAGATCCTTCCTGACAGGTACAACCCGCTTGCTTCAGTTACATAGAAAGATTGGAGAAGTTGAGGCTGTTTCCATTGGAGAAGAGAAGGCTGAAAGGAAATTGATGGAAGTGTTCAAAATCATGAGGGGACTGGCCAGGGAAGATAGAGAGGAACAGACTCAAGTAGCTGAATGGTCCCCCTCCTGTTTCTGCAGTCCAAAGTAAAATCCAAAAGCCGTTTTCAGTTTTTGCACGTTTGCCTGATCTAATTAGCTTCCCAGGGATTTAGGTTGTAATTTAGGGGATTACCAGAAGGGGGCAATGTTGTTCTTCACCAGACAGGTTGTCATGGTCAAACTGAAATCAAACGCTTCTGTTCATCTTCACATACACAGTTTAGAAAGGGACAGCAGGCAAGGGTCAGGTTGCTGGGATAAATAGAAGCTAAACCTTTATAAACTGGTTAGGCTCCAGCGGGAGATTGTGTCTAATTCTGGGTCCCACACTTTAGGAAGGACATCAAGGCCTTGGAGAGGGTGCAGAGGAGATTTACCAGGATGGGAGCAGGGATGGGGGACTTCAGTTAATGTGGAGAGACTGGAGAAGCTGGGATTGTTCTGCTTAGAGCAGAGAAGGAGATTTAACAGATATGTCAAAAATGATAAGGGAATTGACTTGCAGTTTCCACTGGTAAGTGTGTCAGGAAGCAAAGGTTATAGGTTTAAAATAATTGTCAAAAAGGGCGAGAGGGGAAAGGAGGAGAGACTTCTCCCCACAGAGGGTTATTAAAATCCAAATGTGGTGGAATCCTGAAGAATTTTCCAAAAGACAGTTGGGCACCATCTTAAAGAGAAATAATTGACAGAGAAACGGGGAGAGAGCAGGGGGCAGTGGGATTAACTGGATAGCTCTATCAAAGAGCCAGCACAAGAACGATGGGCCGAATGGCTGCCCTTTCTGCTGTAAAATTCTATGGTGTGGATGATCCCAATGCTCTGGAATTAATGGACGGTTCAACAAGTCTGCCTTGGTTCTCCCTGGCAGAGCGGAGACAATGAGGTGGAGCTGTCGGAGGTTTTCAGGCTCTGCTGGGAATGGGAGATGGGCTAATCCAGGAGAATTTCTTCCTGAGGGGAATTGTTTCAGATGTCAGAAAATACAGATTCAAAATGAGGAAGCGAGATTGTGGAGGGAAATCAGGGGAATTTTAGACCTAAACAGGATTTGAGTTTATGAAATAAATACCCGAGGAAGGACAGTGTAATTGGGGTTGAGAGGCATTTGTAAAGAGAAGGCATTGTGGGATAAGGGGAGAAGGTAGGTAGGTGGGATTGAGGGATATGGAGAGAGGGTGAGTAGGTGGGTTTGAGAGTTATGGGGATAAGGTGGGTAGGTAGGATTGAGAGATATGGGGATAAAGTGGGTAGGTGGGATTGAGAGTTATGGAGATAAGGTGGGTAGGTGGGATTGAGGGATATGGGGAGAAGGTAGGTAGGTGGGATTGAGGGATATGGAGAGAGGGTAGGTTGGTGGGATTGAGAGATATGGGGAGAGGGTGGGTAGGTGGGATTGAGGGGTATGGGGAGAGGGTGGGTAGGTGGGATTGAGGGATATGGGGAGAGGGTGGGTAGGTGGGATTGAGGGGTATGGGGAGAGTGTGGGTAGGTGGGATTGAGGGATATGGGGATAAGGTGGGTAGGTGGGATTGAGAGATATGGGGATAAGGTAGGTAGGTGGGATTGAGAGATATGGAGAGAGGGTGAGTAGGTGGGTTTGAGAGTTATGGGGATAAAGTGGGTAGGTGGGATTGAGGGATATGGGGATAAGGTGGGTAGGTGGGATTGAGAGATATGGGGAGAGGGTGGGTAGGTGGGATTGAGGGGTATGGGGAGAGGGTGGGTAGGTGGGATTGAGGGATATGGGGATAAGGTGGGTAGGTGGGATTGAGAGATATGGGGAGAGGGTGGGTAGGTGGGATTGAGAGATATGGGGATAAGGTGGGTAGGTGGGATTGAGAGATATGGAGAGACGGTGGGTAGGTGGGATTGAGAGTTATGGGGATAAGGTGGGTAGGTGGGATTGAGGGATATGGGGAGAAGGTAGGTAGGTGGGATTGAGGGATATGGAGAGAGGGTAGGTTGGTGGGATTGAGAGATATGGAGGGAGGGTGAGTAGGTGGGATTGAGAGTTATGGGGATAAGGTGGGTAGGTGAGATTGAGGGATATGGAGATAAAGTGGGTAGGTGGGGTTGAGGGATATGGAGAGAGGGTGAGTAGGTGGGATTGAGAGATATTGGGATAAGGTGGGAAGGTGGGATTGAGAGATATGGGGAGAGGGTGGGTAGGTGTGATTGAGGGGTATGGGGAGAGGGTGAGTAGGTGGGTTTGAGGGATATGGGGATAAGGTGGGTAGGTGGGATTGAGGGGTATGGGGAGAGGGTGGGTAGGTGGGATTGAGGGATATGGGGATAAGGTGGGCAGGTGGGATTGAGAGATATGGGGAGAGGGTGGGTAGGTGGGATTGAGAGATATGGAGAGACGGTGGGTAGGTGGGATTGAGAGTTATGGGGATAAGGTGGGTAGGTGGGATTGAGGGATATGGGGAGAAGGTAGGTAGGTGGGATTGAGGGATATGGAGAGAGGGTAGGTTGGTGGGATTAAGAGATATGGAGAGAGGGTGAGTAGGTGGGATTGAGAGTTATAGGGATAAGGTGGGTAGGTGAGATTGAGGGATATGGAGATAAAGTGGGTAGGTGGGGTTGAGGGATATGGAGAGAGGGTGAGTAGGTGGGATTGAGAGATATTGGGATAAGGTGGGAAGGTGGGATTGAGAGATATGGGGAGAGGGTGGGTAGGTGTGATTGAGGGGTATGGGGAGAGGGTGGGTAGGTGGGATTGAGAGATATGGGGAGAGGGTGGGTAGGTGGGATTGAGGGGTATGGGGAGAGGGTGGGTAGGTGGGATTGAGAGTTATGGGGATAAGGTGGGTAGGTGGGATTGAGGGACATGGGGATAAGGTGGGTAGGTGGGATTGAGGGATATGGGGAGAGGGTGAGTAGGTGGGATTGAGAGTTATGGGGATAAGGTGGGTAGGTGGGATTGAGGGACATGGAGAGAGGGTGGATAGGTGGGATTGAGAGATATGGGGATAAGGTGGGTAGGTGGGATTGTGGGATATGGGGAGAGGGTGGGTAGGTGGGATTGAGAGATATGGGGATAAAGTGGGTAGGTGCGATTGAGGAATATGGGGAGAAGTTGGGTAAGTGGGATTGAGAGATATGGGGATAAGGTGGGCAGGTGGGATTGAGGGATATGGGGCGAGGGTGGGTTGGTGGGATTGAGGGATAGGAGACAAGGTGGGTAGGTGGAATTGAGAGATTTGAGGAGAGGGTGTGTAGGTGGCATTGAGGGATATGGGGAGAGGGTGGGTGGGTGGGATTGAGGGATATGGGGAGAGGGTGGGTTGGTGGGATTGAGGGATATGGGGAGAGGGTGGGTTGGTGGGATTGAGAGATTTAGGGAGAGGGTGTGTAGGTGGCATTGAGGGATATGGGGAGAGGGTTGGTGAGTGGGATTGAGGGATATGGGGAGAGGGTGGGTTGGTGGGTTTGAGGGATATGGGGAGAGGATGAGTAGGTGAGTTTGAGGGATATGAGGAGAAGGTGGATAGGTGGAATTGAGGGATATGGGGAGAGGGTGGCTAGATGGGATTGAGGGATATGGGAGAAGTTGTGTAGGTGGGTTTGAGAGATATGGGGATAAAGTGGGTAGGTGGGTTTGAGGGATACGGGGAGAGGGTGGGTAAGTGGGATTGAGAGATATGGGGATAAGGTGGGAAGGCGGGATTGACAGATATGAGGAGAGGGTGGGTAGGTGGGATTGACAGATATGAGGAGAGGGTGGGTAGGTGGGATTGAGGGATATGGGGAGAGGGTGGGTAGGTGGGATTGACAGATATGAGGAGAGGGTGGGTAGGTGGGATTGAGGGATATGGGGAGAGGGTGGGTAGGTGGGATTGAGGGGTATGGGAAGAGGGTGGGTTGGTGGGATTGAGGGATATGAGGAGAGGGTGGGTAGGTGGGATTGAGGAATATGGGAGGGGTGGGTAGGTGGGATTGAGGGACATGGGGAGAGGGTGGGTACGTGGGATTGAGGGATATGGGGAGGGGGTGGATAGGTGGGATTGAGGGATATGGGGTAGGTAGGTGGGTTTGAGGGATATGGGGAGGGGGTGGGTAGGTGGATTTGAGGGATATGGGGTGAATGTGGGTAGATGACTCAAGGATTGTACCCATGGACTGAAAGCAATTTCATGTACTTCTTATTTCTAAGAAGGCAACAATCAGACCTGGGGATCTACAATCCAAACAGACTGACATTGATTCAAAATTTACAACATGCCCAAAAATCTGACAGTGTTTTCATGAAGTTACTAAGTGAATTTGCTGTCTTTACTCATGGTAGATTGTGTGCGTGTCAGTGTGTATAGGTGAGTGTGTGAGTTTGTATATCAATGTGTATGCATGAATATTGGAGGCTCAGCACTGAGGGAGTGCCGCATTGTCGGAGGGTCAGTACTGTGGGAGTGCCGCACTGTCGGAGGGTCAGTACTGTGGGAGTGCTGCACTGTCAGAGGGTCAGTACTGAGGGGATGCTGCCCTGTTGGAGGGTCAGTACTGAGGGAGTGCCGCACTGTCGGAGGGTCAGTACTGTGGGAGTGCTGCACTGTCGGAGGGTCAGTACTGAGGGGATGCTGCCCTGTTGGAGGGTCAGTACTGAGGGAGTGCTGCACTGTTGGAGGGTCAGTAATGAGGGAAGGCTGCACTGTTGAGGGTCAGTACTGAGGGAGTGCTGCACTGTCAGAGGGTCAGTACTGAGGGAGTGCTGCACTGTCAGAGGGTCAGTACTGAGGGAGTGCTGCACTGTCAGAGGGTCAGTACTGAGGGAGTGCTGCACTGTCAGAGGGTCAGTACTGAGGGAGTGCTGCACTGTTGGAGGGTCAGTGCTGAGGGAGTGCTGCACTGTCAGAGGGTCAGTACTGAGGGAGTGCTGCACTGTCAGAGGGTCAGTACTGAGGGAGTGCTGCTCTGTTGGAGGGTCAGTACTGAGGGAATGCTGCACTGTAGGAGGGTCAGTACTGATGGAGTGCTGCACAGTTGGAGATGCTGTCTTTTGGATGAGATGTTAGATCGCAGCCTGATTTGCTCTCTCAGGTGAGTGTAAAAGATTCCAAGGCCACTCTCTGGATAACAGTAGGAAAGTTCTCCCTGATGTACCGGCCAATATTTATCCTTAACCAGCTTCGGTAAAAGCAGACTACCTAGTAGTTTTTCATTGCTTTTCGAGGAAGATTTCTCTGTGTAAAGTTGATGTTGCATTCCCTTTCTTAAAACAATGAATATATATCATTCACTTATTTAACAACCCACATATTAAATGCCATAGTTTTAGTGTGCAAGGTAGGTAGGGAGATTTAACCTCCAATGAGTACAGGCCCAACCTACTCAACCTCTCCTCATAAGAAAATCCCTCCATACCCAGGATCAACCTAATGAACATTCTCTGGACTGCCTCCAATGCCAGTATATCTCCCCTTAGATAAGGGGACCAAAACTGTTCACAGTATGCTAGGTATGGGTCTAACTAGTGACTTGTCTAGTTTTAACTAGACTTCCCTATTTTTATACTCCATTCCCTTTGAAATAAAGGCCAATATTCCATTTGTCTTTCCTATTACCTGCTGAACTTGTATGTTAGCTTTTTGTGATTCATGCACAAAGACCCCCTAATCCCTCTGTGCTGCAGTTTTCTTCAGTCTTTCTCCAGTTAAATAATATTCAGCTCCTCTATTCTTCCTGCCAAGTGCATAATCTCACATTTTCCCACATTATATTCCATCTGCCAAGTTTTTGCCCATTCGCTTAACCTGTCTATATCCCTCTGTAGACTCTTTGTGTCATCCTCACCGCTTTCACCTTCCCACCTATTTTTGCATCATCCACAAACTTGGCAATAGTACATTCACTTCCCTCGTCTAAGCTATTAATGCCCCCCCTTGTCCCAACTGTTTATCTTCTATCAGTTAGCCAATCCTCTATCTATGCTAAGATATTACCTCCAACACCATGGGTTCTTATCTTATTAAGTAGCCTTATGTGTGGAACATTATCGAATGCCTTTTGGAAATCCAAATATTTTACATCTACCTGTTCACCTTTACCTACCCCGCTTGTCAGCTCCTCAAAGACTTTTAATAAATTTGTCAGGCATGATTTCCCCTTCATGAAGCCTTGCTGACTCTGCTTGATTAGATTATGTATTTCTAAATGCTCTGCTGTTACATCCTTTATAATAGCCTCTAACATTTTCCCAATGACAGATGTTAAGCTAACTGGCCTACAGTTACCTGTATTTTGTCTCCCTCCCTTTTTGAATAAAGGTGTTACATTGGCCGTTCTCCAATCCTCTGGGACTTTTCCAGAATCTAAGGATTCTTAGAAGATTACTACCTGTACATCCACTATCTCTGTAGCTACTTCCTTTAATATCCTAGGATGCAACCCATCAAGTCCAGGGGACTAATCGGCCTTTAGTCCCATTAGTTTCCCTAGGACTTTTTCTCTAGTGATAGTTATTGTATTTATTTCCTCCCCCACTCTTGCCCCTTGATTGGTTAGTATTTTTGGAATGCTATTAGTGTCTTCTACTGTGAAGACTGAAGCAAAGTATTTATTCAACTCCTCTGCCATTTTCTGGTTCCCCATTATTATTTCCCCAGCCTCATTCTCTGAGGGGCCTATGTTCACTTTGGCCTCTCTCTTCCCTTTTATATATTTAAAGAAGCTCTTACTCTCCGTTTTTATATTACTTGCTATTTTGCCCTCAAAGTTTATTTTCTCGCTCTTTTTTTTGGTCATCTTTTGTTGGTTTTTAAAACTTTCCCAATCCTCTGGATTATCACTAATCTTTGCCACATTCTATGTCTTTTCTTTTAATTTGATACAATACTCAACTTCCTTGATTAACCATGGTTGGTTTATTCCCTTCATTGAATTCTTCTTCCTCAGTGGGGTATATCTTTGTTGTGAGTCATGAACTATTTTCTTAAACGTCTGCCAATGATCATCAACCCTCTTTACTGCTAAACTCCTCTCCCAGTCCACTCCAGCCAACTCTGCTCTCATTCCTTTGTAATTACCCTTATTTAAGTTTAGTACAGTTGTTTCCAACCCAAGTTTCTCACTCTCAAACTGAATGCTAAATTCTACCATGTTATGGTCACTATTTCCTAGGGTATCTTTTACTCTGAGATCATTTATAAAACCTGCCTCATTACACATTACCAGATCCTAAACAGCCTGATCTCTGGTTGGAGTCACAACACATTGTTCTAAGAAACCGTCCTGAATATACTCTACGAACCATGTCACCATTAGCACCTCCCTTAGCCAGTACCACCACCATCAACACCCCTTTGACCTTTGGTCTATGACATCTTTTGCAATCCCCCCTTTGCCTCCACCTATCACTGGCCCTCTATCCAGCTTCACCTGTTCCACCCCCCTTAAACAGTATATATTTCTGCTCATTCTGCACATTTCTACTCCTCTAGTCCTGAAGAAGAGTCATACGGACTCGAAATGTTCTCTCTGTATTTCTCTCCACAGGTGCTGTCAGACCTGCTGAGTTTTTCTAGAACTTTTTGTTTTTGTTTCAGATTTCTAGCATCCGCAGTATTTTGCTTTTACATTTTATGAATTCTTGCTCATGGTTATCTCTGCCAATTTGATTTTTCCAATCCGCATGAAATTAAAGTCACCCATGATTAATGTACTGCCTTTTTTACATGCCCTCATTATCTCCTGATTTATTCTCTTTTCTACAGTATAGCTACTGCTAGGGGGCTTATCAACTACTCTGACCAGTGTCTTCTTCCCTTTGTTATGTCTTACCATCATCCATATGGATTCTACATCTTCTAATCCAGGGTCCTTTCTTGCTATCATGCTTATTCCACCTCATACTAACAAAGCTACCCCACCACCCTTTCCTTCCTGCCTGTCCTTTCAAAAAGTCACATCGCCCTGAATATTTAGTTCCCAGCTTTGATAGTCTTGTAACCATGTCTCTGTAGTGGCTACAAGATCATACCCATTAACCTCAATTTGTGCTGTTACCTCAATTATTTTGTTCTTAATACTAAGTGCATTTAAATAAGGGGCCATTAATTTTGCCTTATTACCATTTTCTCCCACTTTAACCCTATTTGCTGCTTTGTTAAATGTTTATACAGTCTGTCCCTTTCTGTCACACTCTGGGTATTATTACCTAAGTAGCTGCCCTACAATGCTCCCATATCCTTTTGCTTTGTAAGCCTACTTGACCCCTCTCCAGAACCCTCCCCCCCCCCCACTCTTTAGTTTAAAGCCCTCTCCACAGCCCTAGTCATTCAATTTGCCAGGAAGGACACTGGTCCCAGCACCGTTCAAGTGAAGCCCGTCCCACCAGAACAGCTCCCTTCTATCCCAACACTGGTGCCAGTGCCTCATGAACTGAAACCCATTCCTCCCACACCAATCTCTGAGCCATGTATTTAATTCCTTGACTTTATTTACCCTGTGCCAGTTTGCCTGTGGCTCAGGTAGTAATACCAAGATTAGTATCTTGGAGGTTCTGCTTTTTAATTTAACTCCTAACTGTTCAAATTCTTTCAGCAGAACCTCCTTTCTATTCCTATTAACGCCATTGGTGTCAATATGGACCACAACAACTGGATCCTTCCCCTCCTACTCCAAGTTCCTCTTCAGCCCTGAGGAGATGTTCCCAACCCTGGCACCAGGCAGGCAACACAGCCTTCGGGACTCACACTCTTGGCTGCAGAGAACAGTATCTATCCTCCTAATTATACTGTCCCCTCCCACTACTACACTCCTATTTCCTGCCCCGACTTGAATAGCTCCCTGTACCACGGTGCTGTGGTCAGTTTGCTCACTCTTCCTGCAGTCCCCACTTTCGTCCACACAGCTTGCAACAACCTCGTAACTGTTAGACAATTGCAGGAGCCAAGGCTCCTCGATCGCTACCCCTTGGGTCCCAAACTGGCCTCACCTGCAGTCACTCCCTTCTGCCCCTGATCACAGGCCAAATTTCAATTACCTAATCTGAGGGGTGTGACCGCCTCCTGGATCTAAGTGTCCAGGTAACTTCTCCTTCCCTGATGTGATGCAATGTCTGCAGCTCAGACTGCAGCTCCTTAACTCGGATCCAAAGTTCCTCGAGCTGCAAACACTTACTACAGGTGTGTTCACTCTGGATCACCTTAGTGTCCAGCAGCGCCCACATGCTGCAGCTGCAACACATCACCCACCCTGCCATTGCTATTGGCAGATAAAACTGTGTCAGAACAGTGGGAGACATTTAAGGAGGAAATAATGAGAGTACGGGACAAATATGTTCCCGTAAAGCAAAGAGTGTCAAGCGACATAAAGTCCAGAGACCCCGGATGCCAGGGGATATAAAGGTTAAGGTTAAAAGAAAAAGAGAAGCTTATGGCAGATACCGAGGGCTCGATATGGAAGAGTCCCTAGAGGAGTATAAAAAATGCAGGGGGATCTTAAAAAGGAGATTCGGAAAGCTAAGAGAGTGCATGAGAAAGCATTGGTGGTAGAATAAAGGAAACCCAAAGGGGTTTTTTAAATATATAAAGAGCAAGAGAATAACTAGCGAAAGAGAAGGGCCAATTAGGGACCGTAGGGGTAATCTGTGTGTGGACCCGATAGATGTAGGTGCAGTCTTCAATGAATACTTTGCATCAGTCTTCACAATGGAAAAGGACCACACAGGTATAGACACAGGATTATAGGAAATTAACATAGAGAGAGAAGAGGTACTAGCAGTGGATAAATCTCCAGGCCCGGATGAAATGTGTCCCAGGCTGTTGAGGGAGGAAAGGGAAGAGATATTAGGGGCTCTGGCAGTAATTTTCAAATCCTCTCTGGCCACAGGTGAGGTGCCAGAGGACTGGAGGACTGCTAACATTGTCCCATTATTAAAAAAGGTAGGAAGGGTTAGACCAGGAAATTACAGGCCGGTCAGTCTAACCTCAGTGGGGATGTTACTAGAAAGAATTCTGAGGGACAGAATATATCTGCACTTGGAGAGACACGGATTAATCAGGGATAGTCAGCATGGATTTATTAAGGAAAAGTCATGTTTGACAAATTTGATTGAGTTTTTTAAGGAGGTAACCAGGAATGTTGATGAGGATAATGCATTTGATGTGGTTTACATGGACTTTAGCAAGGCTGTTGATAAGGTTCCTCATGACAGACTGGTCAAGAAAGTAAGAGCCCATGGGATCTAAGTCAATGCGGCATGTTGGATCCAAAATTGTCTGAGAGGCAGGAAGCAGAGGGTGATGGTAGAGGGATGTTTCTGTGACTGGAAGTCTGTTTCCAGTGGGGTTCCACAGGGCTTGGTGCTGGGGCCCTTACTGTTCATGGTGTACATAAGTGATTTGGACTTAAATGTAGGAGGTATGATCAAGAAGTTCGTGGGAAAATTGGTAAGGTGGTAAATAGTGAGGAAGATAGCTGTAAACTGCAGGAGGATATCAATGGACTGGTCAGGTGGGCAGAGCAGTGGCAAATGGAATTCAACCTGGAAAAGTGTGAGGTAATGCACTTGGGGGAGGCTAACAAGGCAAGGGATTACACTATGAATGATAGGACCCTGGAAACTACTGAAGATCAGAGGGACCTTGGTGTGCATATCAACAGATCCCTGAAGTAGCAGGGCAGGTAGATAAGGTGGTTAAGAAGGCATATAGGATACTTGCCAAGGCATAGAACACAAGAGCAGGGAGGTTATGCTGGAACTGTATAAAATACTGGTGAGGCCACAGCTGGAGTACTGTGTGCAGTTCTGGTCACCACATTATAGGAAGGATGTGATTGCACTGGAGAGGGTGCAGAGGAGATTTACCAGGATGCTGCCTAGGCTGGAGGGTCTGAGCTATGAGGAAAGATTGGATAGGCTGGGGTTCTTTTCCATGGAGCAGTGAAGGTTGAGAGAGGAGCTGAGAGAGGTGGATAAGGTTATGAGGGGAATGGTTAGGGCAGATAGGAAGGCACTTTTTCCATTAGTAGAGGGGGAAATAGCCAGGGTCATAGATTTAAGGTAAGAGGTAGAAGGATAAGAGGGGAGTTGAGGAGAATTTTTTTTACCCAGAGGGTGGTGGGAGTCTGGAACTCACGGCCTGAAAGGGTGGTTGAGTCAGAAACTCTCATAACATTTAAGAAGTAATTAGATACTCACTTGCATTGCCATAGCCTCCAGGGTTATGGGTCAAGCACTCAAAAATGTAGTCAGATCTTTGTTGTCCAGTGTGGACACGATGGGCTGAATGGTCTTCTTCTGTGCTGTAAATGTCTATGAGTCTATAAAAACACTTAGGGACATCCTGAGGCTGTGAAAGGTGCTATAGTCATTCTTTTGCTCTCTTGATCTCCTTTTTTCTTGCTCTGCCTTTCTCTCACTCTCCTGTTCTCTCGTTCACCCTTTCTCTCTCTTTCTTTGATTTAACCTGTAACTAATTTGTCATGTGTTGAATGTGTGGTGAATTTTTTCAAAAGCTCTTTTAGCTGTAAATAAAACAGATGAGAATAGAATGGTGAGTGGGAGCAACCTTTGCTAAATCAGGAGTGAGGGTGGCCAATGTTGGAGGGGGGTGGGGTGGAGGTGAGGGTGTTGGTTGTGAGGGGTTTAAAGGGGAGGGGTCAGGAAGGTTTGTTTTTGAAACTGGAAGATCACCCAGTCCTTGGCCGAAGCTAATTGAGTCCTTCCTCCCAAAGGCAGCAGCAGAAAGAGAGACGACCTCAAGCCTGTTGTCTCTGGGTAGAGAAGGGTGTGCATCTCACTGACACGACTGTGGAACTTGAAGCCTTTCCATCTAATTCCTGCCGCTGGTAAGGATTACTGGGAGTGGCAGGTTAGCTAACCACAAAAAGCAAAGAGACACCTTTATAAATCTTTGGTTAGACCTCAGCTGTATTTATTGTTGGGAACCACACTTTAGGAAGGATGTCAAGGCCTTTGGGAGGGTGTGGAGGAAATTTACTAGAATCAGAATAAAAACAGAAAATGCTGGAAAAACTCAGCAGGCCTGACAGCATCTTTGAAGAGAGAAACAGAGTTGATGTTTTGAGTCTGTAGTGCCCTGAAGAAATCATACAGACTCGAAACGTTAACTCTGTTTCTCTCTCCACAGATGCTGCCAGACCTGCTGAGTTTTTCCAGCATTTTCTGGTTATTTTTATTTCAGATTTGCAGCATCCGCGATATTTTGCTCTTATTTTGCCAGAATGGGAGCAGGGATGAGGGACTTCAGTTAATGTGGAGAGACTGGAGAAGCTGGGATTGTTCTCCTTAGAGCAGAGAAGGTTAAGGGGGAGATTTAATACAACGGTTCAAAATAATGAGGGGTTTAGATAGAGTGAATAAGGAGAAACTGTTTCCAGTGGCAGGAGAGTCAGTAAATAGAAGGACACAGATTGAAGGTGCTTAGGAAAAGAACCAGAGGGAGATTAAAAGCATTTTTTCTACAGTGAGCTGTGGTGATCTGGAAGGCACTGCCTGAAAGGGCGATGGAAGCAGATTCAATAATAACTTTCAAAAGGGTAAATATTTGATGGAAAGAATTTTCAGGGCTACAGGGAAAGAGCAGGAGAAGCTGGGCTCATTGAATAGCTCTTTCCAAGGGTTAGCATAGGCACAATGGGCCAAATGGCCTCCTCCCATCTACATATCAGGAAAGGATTGGCAGACTGAGTCTCTCTTCTCTTGAAAAAAAAAAGCTGAGGGAGTGACCTAATCGAGATCTTTAGAATCTTGAAAGGTTTTGATAGAGTTCGATGCAATTGAACCTGTGCTCCATTGTCACAGGATTTACAATAACAGGGAGGAGCTCAAGAGCAGAATAAACACCATCATCAACTGGTTAGACGAACTGTCCTGTTTGTGAAACAAAAACAGAATTACCTGGAAAAACTCAGCAGGTCTGGCAGCATCGGCGGAGAAGAAAAGAGTTGACGTTTCGAGTCCTCATGACCCTTCAACAGAACTTGATTTCGAGTCCAAGAAAGAGTTGAAATATAAGCTGGTTTAAGGTGTGTGTGTGGGGCGGAGAGATAGGGAGAGAGAGAGGTGGTTGTGTAGACAAACAAGCAGTGATAGAAGCAGATCATCAAAAGATGTCAGCGACAATGGTACAAAAGAACACATAGGTGTTAAAGTTAAAGTTGGTGATATTATCTAAACGAATGTGCTAATTAAGAATGGATGGTAGAGCACTCAAGGTACAGCTCTAGTGGGGGTGGGGGGAGCATAAAAGATTTTAAAATATTTAAAAATAATGGAAATAGGTGGGAAAAGAAAAATCTATAAAATTTATAGGGAAAAAAAAGGGGGAAACAGAAAGGGGTTGGGGATGGGGGAGGGAGCTCACGACCTAAAGTTGTTGAACTCAATATTCAGACCGGAAGGCTGTAAGGTGCCTAGTCGGAAGATGAGGTGTTGTTCCTCCAGTTTGCGTTGGGCTTCACTGGAACAATGCAGTAAGCCAAGGACAGACATGTGGGCAAGAGAGCAGGGTGGAGTGTTAAAATGGCAAGCGACAGGGAGGTTTGGGTCATTCTTGCGGACAGACCGCAGGTGTTCTGCAAAGCGGTCGCCCAGTTTACGTTTGGTCTCTCCAATGTAGAGGAGACCACATTGGGAGCAACGAATGCAGTAGACTAAGTTGGGGGAAATGCAAGTGAAATGCTGCTTCACTTGAAAGGAATGTTTGGGCCCTTGGACAGTGAGGAGAGAGGAAGTGAAGGGGCAGATGTTACATCTTTTGCGTGGGCATGGGGTGGTGCCATAGGAGGGGGTTGAGGAGTAGGGGGTGATGGAGGAGTGGACCAGGGTGTCCCAGAGGGAGCGATCCCTATGGAATGCCGATAAGGGGGGTGAAGGGAAGATGTGTTTGGTGGTGGCATCATGCTGGAGTTGGCGGAAATGGCGGAGGATGATCCTTTGAATGCGGAGGCTGGTGGGGTGATAAGTGAGGACAAGGGGGACCCTATCATGTTTCTGTTTGTGTGCTGTATGACCTGTGTATGTAATGGAATCCTTTTTAAATACTGAGTTAGACCAGCATTTAGCCAAGGCAGAGTGGATTAATGGGTGATTGGGTTGGGAGTAGGGTCATGAGGACTCGAAACGTCAACTCTTTTCTTCTCCGCCGATGCTGCCAGACCTGCTGAGTTTTTCCAGGTAATTCTGTTTTTGTTTTGGGAGTAGGGTTGTTTATTTCCTTATCGATTAGGATAAAGAGACCAGCACCTGTCAGAAAGGTAGCGAATTTCTTGTGTATCTGGGCTTGTTTTCTACAGTGATATGTCTTCGAGCAAGCAGGGAGGCAGGTCATAATAGATATAGTACGAAGCAATGAGGCAGATTTAGTTAAACAGCCAAATGGTACATGAGCATTTACCTAGTAGCAATCAGAATTCAGAATTCAGCAAGTGCTTGAAAGGGAGAAACATGGAACAGCTGATAAGATTTTAGATTCAAGTAGAGTTGACTTCAATGTGATGAGACAAAAATTGTCCACAGTGAACAGGACAAATCTGTTTCTGTCTCCACAGAAGCTGCTGCAAATGAGATTTTCAATTTCAGCAAATCTGTTAATGAAAACTATTTTCAAAGAAGGTAAGAGTGAACATGTTGAATAGTTACTTTGCATCAGTATTTATGATGGAGGAAGAGATCAGCTTGCTGGGTGTCGCAAAGAAACTAATATTAAAGTGGGTGACTATCACGCATGGCGATGGAGCAATAGGATTGTGGGCCTCAATGGCCTTTCTTACCATCTTGTTCTTACCATAGAAACATAGAAAATAGGAGCAGGAGTGGGCCATTCGGCCCTTAAAGCCTGCTCCACCATTCATTATGGTCATGGCTGATCCTCTATCTCAACACCGTACTCCTGCTCTCTCTCCTTCACGCCTCTAGAGTCCAGAAATCCATCTATTTCCTTCTTAAATATATTCAGTGTCTCAGCCTCCACAGCCTCTGTGGTAGAGAATTCCACAGGTTCACCACCCTCTGAGTGAAGAAGTTTCTCCTCATTTCAGTCCTAAATGGTCTACCCTGTATCCTGAGACTGTGACCCCTCGTTCTAGATCCCCAGCCAGAGGAAACACCATCTCTGCATCCAGTCTGTCCTGTCCTGTCAGATTTTATACGTTTCGATGAGATCCCCTCTCATTCTTCTAAATTCCAACGAATACAGGTCTGGTTGACCCAATCTCTCGACATATAACAATCCTGTCATCTCAGGAATCAGTCTGGTGAACCTTCGCTGCACTCCCTTTATGGCAAATATATCCTTTCTTAGGTAAGGAGACCAAAACTGCACACAATACTCCAGGTGTGGTGTCACCAAGGCCCTGTACAGCTGCAGTAAGACATCCCTGCTCCTATACTCAAGTCCTCTCACAATGAAGACCAACATATCATTTGCCTTCTTAACCGCTTGCTGCACCTACAAGCTTGCTTTCAGTGATTGGTGTACAAGGACACTCAGGTCCCTTTGTACATCAACATTATATTACAAACTTTATATGGCTCCTCCTTGGATCTAATACTATCCTTAATTTCTTTTGTTAGCCCTGGTTGGGCCGCTTTCCTGCTGTGTTTTTGCACCAGAAAGGGATGTATAACTGTTGCAATCATACATTCATTCCTTAAATATTAGCCATTGCCTATCCACCATCATGCCTTTTAATGAAGTTTCCCAATCTACCTTAGCCAACTCATGTCTCATATCTTTATAGTTTCCTTTTGTTTAGATTTAGAACTCTACTTTCGGATTGGACTACTTCACTTTCCATCCTAATGAAGAATTCTATCATGTTATGGTCACTGTTCCCTAAAGGACTCCGCACAAGAAGATTATTAATTAACCCCTTCCCATTGCACAAAACCATATCTAGGATAGCCTGATCCCTAGTCAGTTCCTCAATATACTGGTCTAAAGAGTCATCTCGTACACACTCCAGGAAGTTATCCACCACAGTATTACTGCTAATTTGGTTTGCCCGGTCTATATGTAGATTAAAGTCACCCATGATTACTGTACCCTCTTAATGCATCTCTAATTTCCTGTTTAATGCCATCCCCTACCTTATAACTACTGTTTGGAGGCCTATAGACAGCACCCACTAAAACTTTCTGCCCCTGTTTCTAGCTCCACCCAGACTGATTCTACATCTCTCACTATTGCACTGATGTCATCTTTAACTAACAATACCACATCACCTCTTTTTACTTTTTGTCTGTCCATCCTAAATATCGAGTATCCTTGGATATTCAGTTCCCTGCCTTGGTCACCTTGCAGCCATGTCTCCATAATCACCATCATATCGTACCCAATTACATCTATTTGCACTGTTAATTCATCTGCCTTATTGTGAAGGCTCCGTGCATTCAGATACAACGCCTTTAGACTTGTCTTTTTGACATTTTTACACATGGTTTTTGTACTATGGCCCTATTTGCTGCTAGCCCTTGTTTCCTCTGCCTTCCACTTTCACTTTCTACTTTTCTATCTTTCATTGCTATCTTTGTTACCTCCTCTTGTGTCTCCCCAGGTTTCCATCCTCTGCCAATCTAGTTCAAACCCTCCCCACAGTATGAGTGAACACCCCTGCCCGGTCCCACTGGGGTATAACCTGCCCGATCCCACTGGGGTATAACCTGCCCGGTCCCACTGGGGTGTAACCTGCCCGATCCCACTGGGGTATAACCTGTCCAGTCCCACTGGGGTGTAACCTGCCCGGTCCCACTGGGGTGTAACCTGCCCGGTCTCACTGGGGTGTAACCTGCCCGGTCCCACTGGGGTGTAACCTGCCCGGTCCCACTGGGGTGTAACCTGCCCGGTCTCACTGGGGTGTAACCTGCCCGGTCTCACTGGGGTGTAACCTGTCCGGTCCCACTGGGGTGTAACCTGCCCGGTCCCACTGGGGTGTAACCTGCCCGGTCTCACTGGGGTGTAACCTGCCCGGTCTCACTGGGGTGTAACCTGCCCGGTCTCACTGGGGTGTAACCTGCCCGGTCCCACTGGGGTGTAACCTGCCCGGTCCCACTGGGGTTTAACCTGTCCGGTCCCACTGGGGTGTAACCTGCTCAGTCCCACTGGGGTGTAACCTGTCCAGTCCCACTGGGGTGTAACCTGCCCGGTCTCACTGGGGTGTAACCTGCCCGGTCCCACTGGGGTGTAACCTGCCCGATCTCACTGGGGTGTAACCTGTCCAGTCCCACTGGGGTGTAACCTGCTCAGTCCCACTGGGGTGTAACCTGCTCAGTCCCACTGGGGTGTAACCTGCCCGGTCCCACTGGGGTATAACCTGTCCAGCCTGCACCAGCCCCATCTTCCCCAGAATCAGTCTTAATGCCTCAGGAATCTAAATCCCTCCATCCGACACCATCTCTCCAGTCACACATTAATCTGGTATGTTCTCCTATTCCTGATCTCACTAGAATGTGGCACTGGCAAGTAATCCTGAAATTACTACCTTTCAGGTCCTGCTTTTTAATTTATTTCCTAGCTCCCTATATTCTGCTTGGAGGACTTCATCCTTCTTGTTGCCTATGTGATGGGTACTGATATGGACCACAACCTCTGGCTGCTCACCCTCCCCCTTCAGAATGTCCTGCAGCCGCTCAGTGACACCCTTGACCCTGGCACTAGGGAGGCAACACACCATCCTGGTGTCACGTCTGCAGCCACAGAAACATCTGTTCCCCTTCCGGTAGAATTCCCAATCACTATTGCTCTCCCACTCTTTTTTCTCCCCTGCCCCTCGCGTGCAGCTGAGCCACTCACGGTGCCACAGACTTGGCTGTTGCTGCATTTCCCTGAGAAACCATCTCTCCCAACAGTATCCAAAACGGAAAATCTGTTAGAGAGGGTGATGGACCCGGGGACTCCTGCACTACCTGCCTAGAGGTTTTACTCTGTCTGGCAGTCACCCATTCAATTTCTCCCTGTGCACTCTTTACCCACGATGTGACCACGTTACTGTACGTAATATCCATGAAGATCTCATCCTTGTGGGTGCTCCACAGTGACTCCAGGCCCAGCTCCAACTCTGAAACATGGATTTCTAGTAGCTGCAGCTGGAGACACTTCCTGCACACATAGTCACCCTGGACACTGTAAGTGTCCCTGACTTCCCCCATCACATAGGATGGGCATTCCACTTGACTGAGCTGTCCTGCCATGACTTAGCCTTAAATTATTCCCTTTACTTTTACTTCCGCTAATTTAGGGAATATTAAGGACAGAAGAAATACTTGGCAGGTCCTACTTACCAAGGCTGTAATTTTTTTTGGGGGGGGGAGGTAGAAAATGAAAGAATCACCTCCTTCTCTCTTCACCAAACTCCCTCATTGACCAAACTCCAACTTAAGCACTCTAATGCAGCCCAATGCAGCGTTCCAATGTCCATCAACCTTTTTGAATCTGTAGGTAGATACTCAGGCAGTGATTGGTGGACTGTTTGCTCAGTAATGTGGGTGTGTATTTTGGCTGTTGCAAAGTCACAATTAATGCTTTTGTTCTCTGTCACCTTTTAATAAATTGTGCCTTGGGACTGTTCAGCAACCATGTGTAATTTTCTTCACATGGTCTTGACAGATATATTTTTAATCAATAAGGTAAGTGCGCCAAAAGTTGCATACAAAGCCACTTACAAATTGGCAGAGAGCAGCTGATCCCTTTATAGTCCATGCCTTAGCCCAAGGCTCTGATGTTATTTAAAAGAAAAACAGAATTACCTGGAAAAACTCAGCAGGTCCGGCAGCATCGGCGGAGAAGAAAAGAGTTGATGTTTTGAGTCCTCATGACCCTGTGACAGAACAGTTCTGTCGAAGGGTCATGAGGACTCGAAACGTCAACTCTTTTCTTCTCCGCCGATGCTGCCAGACCTGCTGAGTTTTTCCAGGTAATTCTGTTTTTGTTTTGGATTTCCAGCATCTGCAGTTTTTTTGGTTTTGTTTTCATCCTTTTGTTTTTGTTTTTGTTTTTGTTTTTATTTTTGTCTTTATCTCTGATGTTATTTATGCTGCCTCTAAAAGTATCAACATCAACTAACTTAACACAAAGAAATTGGGGATGGTTGGGTGGTGTGGCACGGAGGGAGGGGATTGACTCAGGGAATCTAGAATGTTCCTGCCATGCTGAGGCCCACTCACTCCTGGATGACACAGTTTCACTAATGGCTCCAAGATTCTTCAAACATGTCAAAGCCAGAGGAGCCAGCACATGTGAAATTAGCAGCATGTTTATAATATCTATCCATTCTCAGGATGTGGGAGTCACTGGCTGGACCAGCATTTATTGCCCATCTCTAATTGCCCCTTGAGAAGGTGGTGATGAGCTGCCTTCTTGAACCGCATGTGGTGTAGGGACACCCACAGTGCTGTTAGGGAGGGAGTTCCAGGATTGTTACCCAGCGACAGTGAAGGAATGGTGATATATTTCCAAGTCAGGATGGTGAGTGACTTGGAGGGGAAATTCCAGGTGCTGGTGTTCCCATCTATCTGCTGCCCTTGTCCTTCTAGATGGTAGTGGTCGTGGGTTTGGAAGGTGCTGTCGAAGGAGTCTTGGTGAGTTCCTGCAGTACATCTTGTAGATGGTACACACACTGCTGCTACTGTGCGTTGGTGGTGGAGGGAGTGAATGTTTGTGGATGTGGTGCCAATCAAGCGGGGCTGCTTTGTCCTGGATGGTGTCAAGCTTCTTGAGTGTTGTGGGAGCTGCACTCATCCAGGCAGGTAGAGAGTGTTCAATCACCTCTTGACTTGTGCTAGTGTTGCCAGCATTGCCTGTGAGTGAATAAGTAGTTTGCAATCTTAAAGTTGGACAGCATTCCCCATCACGTGAGTGAGAGCTGTGTTGTCAGTGGCTGTTTAACTTGCCCAGAATTGTTCAGACCTACTCCCTCTGTTTCTGAGAAATTGTGGAACAGATGATTGTTTGTATGGATGATGAATAACCCTCGGAGCTCCAGTCAATCACTGGGAGAATCAAGAGAGTGACACATTGGTTTCTGTCTCTTGATTTGTCCCTGCACGCACACCTAATCTGTGTTTATTGAGTTTGGGAACCAGCACAGCTTGCAGTTCCTGTGCTGCACTCATGTTGTGGTTACCTTTCTGCATTAGTGACCTGAGAGTAAACGATCCAGCAGACCGCAAGTTCAATTCCCAACAGGGCATTTTGAGAATTTGGATTCAATTCAAAACAAAATACGCAAATTATAACCTGACCCCTGGAAACATGATTTGACCACGTCAGGTTGGGGTGACAGGTTCCCTCCCCTGTGGGAAATTAATTCATTTAAAATTCTTATACATGTTTTCAAATCCCTCCTTGGCGTCACCCCACCCTATCTCTAAACTCATCCAGTTCATCAGCTCTCTGAGATCTCTCCACTCAAATAATTCTGGCCCCTTGTGCATCCGCAAATCTTAATCGCTGCACCATTGGCGGCCATGCCTTCAGCTGCCTGGGCTCCAAGCTCTGGAATTCCCTCCTGAAACCTCTCCATTTTGCTATCTCCTTTCTCACCTTAAGATACTTCTTAAAACCGACCTCTCTCACCAAGCTTTTGTTCACCTACCCAAATACCCTGCGATGCGGCTCAGTGTCGGTACCTGTCTGATGACACTCCTGTGAAGCGCTGGGGGCTTTTTGACAATATTTAAAATGATCTTTTTCTATGTCACAGTCTCTCCCGGCATTAGTTCTCAGTTATCTCCAAGTTCTCTCTTCAGCAGTCGACCCTGTTGAAGGTTTAGCATCTATTGTCTCCCTGTCGCATTATTCCTCTGGCAGCCTCACAATTGCCTGCATTTAGTGAATTCAATGTCATAACTTGACTTGGGGATACCTGGGCCTCTTATTCAAGAAAGTCTCAGTGAAGTGAAGTGTCTTGAAGTGTTTCATTTTGTTAAATTCTGTTTCTCTTGTTGGAGCTAGTGGGGGAAGTGGGAACAGGATTGTGGCCGGTGACTAGTGGAGTTCCACAGGGGTCAGTGTTGGGACCACAACTTTTCACTTTATACATTAATGATCTAGATGAAGGAACTGAGAGAATCCTGGCTAAGTTTGCAGATGACACAAAGATAGGTGGAGGGACAGGTAGTATTGAGGAGGCGGGGAGGCTGCAGAAGGATTTGGACAGGTTAGGAGAATGGGCAAAGTAGTGGCAGATGGAATACAACGTGGGGAAGTGTGAGGTCATGCACTTTGGAGGGAAGAATAGAGGCATAGACTATTTTCTAAATGGGGAGAGAATTCAGAAATCTGGAGTGCAAAGGGACTTGGGAGTCCTAGTCCAGGATTCTCTTAAGGTTAACTTGCAGGTTGAGTCGGTAGTTAGGAAGGCAAATGCAATGTTGGCATTTATTTCTAGAGGACTAGAATATAAAAGCAGGGATGTGCTGCTGAGGCTTTATAAGGCTCTGGTCAGACCACATTTAGAATATTGTGAGCAGTTTTGGGCCCCGTATCTCAGGAAGGATGTTCTGGCCCTGGAGAGGGTCCAGAGGAGGTTCACGAGAACGATCCCAGGAATGAAAGGCTTAACATATGAGGAACGTTTGAGGACTCTGGGTCTATACTCGATGGAGTTTAGAAAGATGAGGGGGGATCTGATTGAAACTTACAGAATACTGAAAGGCCTGGATAGAGTGGACATGTGGAGAAGATGTTTCCATTAGTAGGAGAGACTAGGACCCGAGGGCACAGCCTCAGAGTAAAGGGAAGACCTTTTAGAACAGAGATGAGGAGAAACTTCTTTAGGCAGAGAGTGGTGAATCTATGGAATTCACTGCCACAGAAAGCTGTGGAGGCCAGGTCATTGAGTGTATTTAAGACCGAGATAGATAGGTTCTTGATTGGTAAGGGGGTCAAAGGTTACGGGGAGGAGGTGGGAGAATGGAGTTGAGAAACTTATCATCCATGATTGAATGGCGGAGCAGACTCGATGGGCTGAATGGCCTAATTTCTGCTCCTATGTCTTATGGTCTTACGGACTCATCATCCTCAAGGTCCACACTTCTCTGGTGGGCAGCAGACCACCACAATGACCAATATCCTTGCAGGAGGTAATTGAAAGCTATCACTTAACCGGTCTAGTCACTGGAATCGCATTTTCAGAGGTACAATGGTCTGCTCAATGGTTGTCCTGCCAATCGAAGTGGCATTGGTTGTAACACTTCTTTCTGGGCCTCTCTTTACCATCTCTTTACTATTTTCCCTTGTTCCCTAGGATCCATCCAAGCACATTGGGAGACTGGAGTGAAGATCTGAGACAGCATGGCCTGGCGGAGAATGAAGGAGTGGTGGCAGCTGCCAGGGAAGAGAGCACACAAGGGGAACAATCTCTTGCTGCGGTTGGGAACCAGTTGAATGTTGAGTGAGTGCAAGCCCATCCTGTGAATGAATTGGAGTGGGCGTTTGATCCTGCATTGATGGTCACATGATGCAACCAATGATGCCATACACTGGGGCAAGCGAGCAATGGCATCAATGCCCAATGACCTCTGATCATGGAAGCAGCAGCAGGATCTTGGAAAGAGTCCGAAGGGAAGTTCAAGGACACTAGCACGGTGACTAGTGCTGTGGGGAGGCAGGTCTTCGGGTGCAAGGTCACAGATGTTTCTGACCATCTTCCGGAGAGTCACAGAATCTTACAGCATTGGCTCTTGGTTATCTTGAAGTTCCTAGGTCATTGGCAGTCGACTCTGTTGCAGGGTTAGACTCTGTAGTCTCCCTGCCTCATCTTCCCCTTCCATGCCCTCCTGCTGCTTGGGAACCCAGTGATATTCAGTGTGGGTGGAACTGTACCCCAGTGATTGTCAGTGTGTGTGGAGTAATACCCCAGTGAGAGTCAGTGAGTGTGAGTCTGTACCCCAGTGAGTGTCAGTGTGCGTGGAATTGTACCCCAGTGAGAGTCAGTGTGTGTGGAACTGTACCCCAGTGAGTGTCAGTGTGTGTGGAACTGTACCACAGTGAGTGTCAGTGAGTGTGAGTCTGTACCCCAGTGAGTGTCAGTGTGCGTGGAATTGTACCCCAGTGAGAGTCAGTGTGTGTGGAACTGTACCCCAGTGATTGTCAGTGTGTGTGGAGTAATACCACAGTGAGAGTCAGTGTGTGTGTAACTGTACCCCAGTGATTGTCAGTGTGTGCGGAATAATACCCCAGTGAGAGTCAGTGTGTGTGTAACTGTACCCCAGTGAGAGTCAGTGTGTGTGGAACTGTACCCCAGTGATTGTCAGTGTGTGCGGAATAATACAGCAGTGAGAGTCAGTGAGTGTGAGTCTGTACCCCAGTGAGTGTCAGTGTGTGTGGAATAATACCCCAGTGAGAGTCAGTGTGTGTGGAACTGTACCCAGTGAGAGTCAGTGTGTGTGGAATAGTACTCCAGTGAGAGTTAGTGTGTGTGGAATAGTACCCCAGTGAGAGTTAGTGTGTGTGGAACTGCACCCCAGTGAGAGTCAGTGTGTGTGGAACTGTACCCCAGTGAGTGTCAGTGTGTGTGGAACTGCACCCCAGTGAGAGTCAGTGTGTGTGGAATAGTACCCCAGTGAGAGTTAGTGTGTGTGGAACTGTACCCAAGTGAGAGTCAGTGTGTGTGGAACTGTACACCAGTGAGAGTCAGTGTGTGTGGAACTGCACCCCAGTGAGAGTCAGTGTGTGTGGAACTGTACACCAGTGAGAGTCAGTGTGTGTGGAATAGTACCCCAGTGAGAGTTAGTGTGTGTGGAATAGTACCCCAGTGAGAGTCAGTGAGTGTGGGACTGCACCCCAGTGAGTGACAGTGTGTGTGGGAGTGTACACCAGTGGGAGTCAGTTTGTGTGGAACTGCACCCCAGTGAGAGTCAGTGTGTGTGGAATTATACCCCAGTGAGAGTCAGTGTGTGTGGGACTGTACCCTAGTGAGAGTCAGTGTGTGTGGGACTGTACCCCAGTGAGAGTCAGTGTGTGTGGAACTGTACCCCAGTGAGAGTCAGTGTGTGTGGAATTGTACCCCAGTGAGAGTCAGTGTGTGTGGAATAATACCCCAGTGAGAGTCAGTGTGTGTGGAACTGTACCCCAGTGAGAGTCAGTGTGTGTGGAACTGTACCCCAGTGAGAGTCTGTGTATGTGGAACTGTACCCCAGAGAGAGTCAGTGTGTGTGGAACTGTACCCCAGCCAGAGTCAGTGTGTGTGGAACTGTACACCAGTGAGAGTCTGTTTGTGTGGAACTGTACCCCAGTGAGAGTCAGTGTGTGTGGAACTGTACCCCAGTGAGCGCAAGTGTGTGTGGAACTGTACCCCAGTGAGAGACAGTGTGTGTGGAACTGTACCCCAGTGAGTGTCAGTGTGTGTGGAACTGTACCCCAGTGAGTGTCAGTGTGTGTGGAACTGTACCCCATTGAGAGTCAGTGTGTGTGAAACTGTACCCCAGTGAGAGACAGTGTGTGTGGAACTGTACCCCAGTGAGTGTCAGTGTGTGTGGAACTGTACCCCAGTGAGTGTCAGTGTGTGTGGAACTGTACCCCAGTGAGCGCAATTGTGTGTGGAACTGTACCCAGTAAGAGACAGTGTGTGTGGAACTGTACCCCAGTGAGTGTCAGTGTGTGTGGAACTGTACTCCAGTGAGTGTCAGTGTGTGTGGAACTGTACCCCAGTGAGCGCAATTGTGTGTGGAACTGTACCCCAGTGAGCGCAAGTGTGTGTGGAACTGTACCCCAGTGAGAGTCAATGTGTGTGGGACTGTACCCCAATGAGAGTCTGTTTGTGTGGAACTGTACCCCAATGAGAGTCAGTGTGTGTGGGACTGTACCCCAGTGAGAGTCAGTGTGTGTGGGACTGTACCCCAGTGGGAGTCAGTGTGTGTGGAACTGTACCCCAGTGAGAGTCAGTGTGTGTTGAATTGTACCCCAGTGAGAGTCAGTGAGTGAGGAACTGTACCCCAGTGAGAGTCAGTGAGTGAGGAACTGTACCCCAGTGAGAGTCAGTGTTTGTGGAACTGTACTCCAGTGAGAGGGAGTTTGTATGGAACTGTACCCCAGTGAGAGCCAGTGTCTGTGGAACTGTACACCAGTGAGAGTCATTGTCTGAGGAACCTGTAACCCAGTGAAAATCAGTGTGTATGGAACTATTCCCCAATGAGATTCACTGTGAGTGGAACCAATACCCCAGTGTGAGTCAGTCTGTGTGGAACCCTTAGCCCAAGGAGACTAAATGTGTGTGGAAATGTACCCCAGTGGGAATAAGTGTGATGGGACTGTACACCAGTGGGAGCCAGTGTGTGTGGAACTGCATGCCAGTGAGAGTCAGTGTGTGTGGAATTGTACCCCAGTGAGAGTCAGTGTGTGTGGGACTGTACCCCAGTGAGAGTCAGTGTGTGTGGAACTGTACCCCAGTGAGAGTCCGTGTGTGTGGAACTGTACCCTAGTGAGTGTCAGTGTGGATGGAACTGTACACCAGTGAGAGTCAGTGTGTGTGGAACTGTACCCCAGTGAGAGTCAGTGTGTGTTGGACTGTACCACAGTGAGAGTCAGTGTGTGTGGGACTGTACCCCAGTGAGTGTCAGTGTGTGTGGAATTGTACCCCAGTGAGAGTCAGTGTGTGTGGAACTGTACCCCAGTGAGAGTCAGAGTGTGTGGGACTGTACACCAGTGGGAGTCAGTGTGTGTGTAACTGCACGCCAGTGAGAGTCAGTGTGTGTGGAACTGTACCCCAGTGAGAGTCAGTGTTTGTGGAACTGTACCCCAGTGAGAGTCAGTGTGTGTGGAACTGTACCCCAGTGAGAGACAGTGTGTGTGGAATAGTACCCCAGTGAGAGTTAGTGTGTGTGGAATAGTACCCCAGTGAGAGTCAGTGAGTGTGGGACTGCACCCCAGTGAGTGACAGTGTGTGTGGAATTGTACCTCAGTGAGAGTCAGTTTGTGTGGAACTGCACCCCAGCGAGAGTCAGTGTGTGTGGAATTATACCCCAGTGAGAGTCAGTGTGTGTGGGACTGTACCCTAATGAGAGTCAGTGTGTGTGGGACTGTACCCAGTGGGAGTCAGTGTTTGTGGAACTGTACCCCAGTGAGAGTCAGTGTGTGTGGAATTGTACCCCAGTGAGAGTCAGTGAGTGAGGAACAGTACCCCAGTGAGAGTCAGTGTGTGTGGAACTGTACCCCAGTGAGAGTCAGTGTGTGTGGAACTGTACCCCAGTGAGAGTCAGTGTGTGTGGAAATATACCCCAGTGAGAGTCAATGTGTGTGGAACTGTACCCCAGTGAGAGTCTGTTTGTGTGGAACGGTACCCGAATGAGAGTCAGTGTGTGTGGAACTGTACCCCAGTGAGAGTCTGTGTATGTGGAACTGTACCCCAGCGAGAGTCAGTGTGTGTGGAACTGTACCCCAGCCAGAGTCAGTGTGTGTGGAACTGTACACCAGTGAGAGTCTGTTTGTGTGGAACTGTACCCCAGTGTATACCCGAATGAGAGTCAGTGTGTGTGGAAATGTACCCCAGTGAGAGTCAGTGTGTGTGGAAATATACCCCAGTGAGAGTCAGTGTGTGTGGAACTGTACCCCAGTGAGAGACAGTGTGTGTGGAACTGTACCCCAGTGAGTGTCAGTGTGTGTGGAACTGTACACCAGTGAGCGCAAGTGTGTGTGGAACTGTACCCCAGTGAGAGTCAGTGTGTGTGGAACTGTACCCCAGTGAGTGTCAGTGTGTGTGGGACTGTACCCCAATGAGAGTCTGTTTGTGTGGAACTGTACCCCAATGAGAGTCAGTGTGTGTGGGACTGTACCCCAGTGAGAGTCAGTGTGTGTGGGACTGTACCCCAGTGGGAGTCAGTGTGTGTGGAACTGTACCCTAGTGAGAGTCAGTGTGTGTTGAATTGTACCCCAGTGAGAGTCAGTGAGTGAGGAACTGTACCCCAGTGAGAGTCAGTGTTTGTGGAACTGTACTCCAGTGAGAGGGAGTTTGTATGGAACTGTACCCCAGAGAGAGTCAGTGTGTGTGGAACTGTACCCCAGTGAGATCCAGTGTCTGTGGAACTGTACACCAGTGAGAGTCATTGTCTGAGGAACCTTTAACCCAGTGAAAATCAGTGTGTATGGAACGATTCCCCAATGAGATTCACTGTGAGTGGAACCCATACCCCAGTGTGAGTCAGTCTGTGTGGAACCCTTAGCCCAGGGAGACTAAATGTGTGTGGAAATGTACTCCAGTGGGAATAAGTGTGATGGGACTGTACACCAGTGAGAGTCATTGTGTGTGGAACTGTACCCCAGTGAGTGCAAGTGTGTGTGGAACTGCACCCCAGTGAGAGTCAGTGTGTGTGGAACTGTACCCCAGTGAGTGCAAGTGTGTGTGGAACTGTACCCCAGTGAGAGTCAGTGTGTGTGGAGCTGTACCCCAGTGAGAGTCATTGTGTGTGGAACTGTACCCCAGTGAGTGCAAGTGTGTGTGGAACTGTACCCCAGTGAGAGTCAGTGTGTGTGGAACTGTACCCCAGTGAGTGCAAGTGTGTGTGGAACTGTACCCCAGTGAGAGTCAGTGTGTGTGGAACTGTACCCCAGTGAGCGCAAGTGTGTGTGGAACTGTACCCCAGTGAGCGCAACTGTGTGTGGATCTGTACCCCAGTGAGAGTCAGTGTGTGTGGGACTGTACCCCAATGAAAGTCAGTGTGTGTGGAACTGTACCCCAGTGAAAATCAGTGTGTATGGAACTATTCCCCAATGAGATTCACTGTGAGTGGAACCCATACCCCAGTGTGAGTCAGTCTGTGTGGATCCCTTAGCCCAGGGAGAGTCTGTTTGTGTGGAACTGTATCCCAGTGAGTGCAAGTGTGTGTGGAACTGTACCCCAGTGAGAGACAGTGTGTGTGGAACTGTACCCCAGTGAGAGACAGTGTGTGTGGAACTGTAACCCAGTGAGAGTCAGTGTGTGTGGAACTGTACCCCAGTGAGTGTCAGTGTGTGTGGAACTGTACCCCAGTGAGTGTCTGTGTGTGTGGAACTGTACCCCAGTGAGCGCAAGTGTGTGTGGAAATGTACCCCAGTGAGAGTCAGTGTGTGTGGAACTGTATCCCAGTGAGAGTCAGTGCGTGTGGAACTGTACCCCAGTGAGTGTCAGTGTGTGTGGAACTGTACCCCAGTGAGTGTCAATGTGTGTGGAACTGTACCCCAGTGAGAACGAGTGTGTGTGAAACTGTATCCCAGTGAGAGGGTGTTTGTATGGAACTGTACCCCAGTGAGAAAGAGTATATGTAGAAATATACCCCAGTGAGAGCCAGTGTCTGTGGAACTGTACACCAGTGAGAGTCAATGTGTGTGGAACTGTACCCCAGTGAGAGGGAGTTTGTATGGAACTGTACCCCAGTGAGAAACAGTGTATGTAGAAATATACCCCAGTGAGTGCCAGTGTCTGTGGAAGTGTACCTCAGTGAGAGTCAGTGTGTGTGGGAGTGTACACCAGTGGGAGTCAGTTTGTGTGGAACTGCACCCTAGTGAGAGTCAGTGTGTGTGGAATTATACCCCAGTGAGAGTCAGTGTGTGTGGGACTGTATCCTAGTGAGAGTCAGTGTGTGTGGGACTGTACCCCAGTGAGAGTCAGTGTGTGTGGGACTGTATCCTAGTGAGAGTCAGTGTGTGTGGGACTGTACCCCAGTGAGAGTCAATGTGTGTGGAATTGTACCCCAGTGAGAGTCAGTGTGTGTGGAATAATACCCCAGTGAGAGTCAGTGAGTGTGAGTCTGTACCCCAGTGAGTGTCAGTGTGCGTGGAATTGTACCCCAGTGAGAGTCAGTGTTTGTGTAACTGCACCCCAGTGAGAGTCAGTGTGTGTGGAACTGTACCCCAGTGAGAGTCTGTTTGTGTGGAACTGTAACCCAATGAGAGTCAGTGTGTGTGGAACTGTACCCCAGTGAGAGTCAGTGTGTGTGGAACTGTACCCCAGTGAGAGTCTGTGTATGTGGAACTGTACCCCAGCGAGAGTCAGTGTGTGTGGAACTGTACCCCAGTGAGAGTCAGTGTGTGTGGAACTGTACCCCAGTGAGAGACAGTGTGTGTGGAACTGTACCCCAGTGAGTGTCAGTGTGTGTGGAACTGTACCCCAGTGAGTGTCAGTGTGTGTGGAACTGTACCCCAGTGAGCGCAATTGTGTGTGGAACTGTACCCAGTAAGAGACAGTGTGTGTGGAACTGTACCCCAGTGAGTGTCAGTGTGTGTGGAACTGTACTCCAGTGAGTGTCAGTGTGTGTGGAACTGTACCCCAGTGAGCGCAATTGTGTGTGGAACTGTACCCCAGTGAGCGCAAGTGTGTGTGGAACTGTACCCCAGTGAGAGTCAATGTGTGTGGGACTGTACCCCAATGAGAGTCTGTTTGTGTGGAACTGTACCCCAATGAGAGTCAGTGTGTGTGGGACTGTACCCCAGTGAGAGTCAGTGTGTGTGGAACTGTACCCCAGTGAGAGTCAGTGTGTGTTGAATTGTACCCCAGTGAGAGTCAGTGAGTGAGGAACTGTACCCCAGTGAGAGTCAGTGAGTGAGGAACTGTACCCCAGTGAGAGTCAGTGTTTGTGGAACTGTACTCCAGTGAGAGGGAGTTTGTATGGGACTGTACCCCAGTGAGAGCCAGTGTCTGTGGAACTGTACACCAGTGAGAGTCATTGTCTGAGGAACCTGTAACCCAGTGAAAATCAGTGTGTATGGAACTATTCCCCAATGAGATTCACTGTGAGTGGAACCCATACCCCAGTGTGAGTCAGTCTGTGTGGAACCCTTAGCCCAAGGAGATTAAATGTGTGTGGAAATGTACCCCAGTGGGAATAAGTGTGATGGGACTGTACACCAGTGAAAGTCAGTGTGTGTGGAACAGTACCCCAGTGAGAGTCAGTGTGTGTGGGACTGTACCCCAGTGAGAGTCAGTGTGTGTGGAACTGTACCCCAGTGAAAGTCAGTGTGTGTGGGACTGTACACCAGTGGGAGCCAGTGTGTGTGGAACTGCACGCCAGTGAGAGTCAGTGTGTGTGGAATTGTACCCCAGTGAGAGTCAGTGTGTGTGGGACTGTACCCCAGTGAGAGTCAGTGTGTGTGGAACTGTATCCCAGTGAGAGTCCGTGTGTGTGGAACTGTACCCTAGTGAGTGTCAGTGTGGATGGAACTGTACACCAGTGAGAGTCAGTGTGTGTGGAACTGTACCCCAGTGAGAGTCAGTGTGTGTTGGACTGTACCACAGTGAGAGTCAGTGTGTGTGGGACTGTACCCCAGTGAGTGTCAGTGTGTGTGGAATTGTACCCCAGTGAGAGTCAGTGTGTGTGGAACTGTACCCCAGTGAGAGTCAGTGTGTATGGGACTGTACACCAGTGGGAGTCAGTGTGTGTGTAACTGCACGCCAGTGAGAGTTAGTGTGTGTGGAACTGTACCCCAGTGAGAGTCAGTGTTTGTGGAACTGTACCCCAGTGAGAGTCAGTGTGTGTGGAACTGTTCCCCAGTGAGAGACAGTGTGTGTGGAATAGTACCCCAGTGAGAGTTAGTGTGTGTGGAATAGTACCCCAGTGAGAGTCAGTGAGTGTGGGACTGCACCCCAGTGAGTGACAGTGTGTGTGGAATTGTACCTCAGTGAGAGTCAGTTTGTGTGGAACTGCACCCCAGCGAGAGTCAGTGTGTGTGGAATTATACCCCAGTGAGAGTCAGTGTGTGTGGGACTGTACCCTAATGAGAGTCAGTGTGTGTGGGACTGTACCCAGTGGGAGTCAGTGTATGTGGAACTGTACCCCAGTGAGAGTCAGTGTGTGTGGAATTGTACCCCAGTGAGAGTCAGTGAGTGAGGAACAGTACCCCAGTGAGAGTCAGTGTGTGTGGAACTGTACCCCAGTGAGAGTCTGTTTGTGTGAAACTGTACCCGAATGAGAGTCAGTGTGTGTGGAACTGTACCCCAGTGAGAGTCAGTGTGTGTGGAAATATACCCCAGTGAGAGTCAATGTGTGTGGAACTGTACCCCAGTGAGAGTCTGTTTGTGTGGAACTGTACCCGAATGAGAGTCAGTGTGTGTGGAACTGTACCCCAGTGAGAGTCTGTGTATGTGGAACTGTACCCCAGCGAGAGTCAGTGTGTGTGGAACTGAACCCCAGCCAGAGTCAGTGTGTGTGGAACTGTACACCAGTGAGAGTCTGTTTGTGTGGAACTGTACCCCAGTGTATACCCGAATGAGAGTCAGTGTGTGTGGAACTGTACCCCAGTGAGAGTCAGTGTGTGTGGAAATATACCCCAGTGAGAGTCAGTGTGTGTGGAACTGTACACCAGTGAGAGACAGTGTGTGTGGAACTGTACCCCAGTGAGTGTCAGTGTGTGTGGAACTGTACCCCAGTGAGCGCAAGTGTGTGTGGAACTGTACCCCAGTGAGAGCCAATGTGTGTGGGACTGTACCACAATGAGAGTCAGTGTGTGTGGAATTGTACCCCAGTGAGCGCAAGTGTGTGTGGAACTGTACCCCAGTGAGAGTCAGTGTGTGTGGAACTGTACCCCAGTGAGTGTCAGTGTGTGTGGGACTGTACCCCAATGAGAGTCTGTTTGTGTGGAACTGTACCCCAATGAGAGTCAGTGTGTGTGGGACTGTACCCCAGTGAGAGTCAGTGTGTGTGGGACTGTACCCCAGTGGGAGACAGTGTGTGTGGAACTGTACCCTAGTGAGAGTCAGCGTGTGTTGAATTGTACCCCAGTGAGAGTCAGTGAGTGAGGAACTGTACCCCAGTGAGAGTCAGTGTTTGTGGAACTGTACTCCAGTGAGAGGGAGTTTGTATGGAACTGTACCCCAGAGAGAGTCAGTGTGTGTGGAACTGTACCCCACTGAGATCCAGTGTCTGTGGAACTGTACACCAGTGAGAGTCATTGTCTGAGGAACCTTTAACCCAGTGAAAATCAGTGTGTATGGAACTATTCCCCAATGAGATTCACTGTGAGTGGAACCCATACCCCAGTGTGAGTCAGTCTGTGTGGAACCCTTAGCCCAGGGAGACTAAATGTTTGTGGAAATGTACTCCAGTGGGAATAAGTGTGATGGGACTGTACACCAATGAGAGTCATTGTGTGTGGAACTGTACCCCAGTGAGTGCAAGTGTGTGTGGAACTGTACCCCAGTGAGAGTCAGTGTGTGTGGAACTGTACCCCAGTGAGTGCAAGTGTGTGTGGAACTGTACCCCAGTGAGAGTCAGTGTGTGTGGAGCTGTACCCCAGTGAGAATCATTGTGTGTGGAACTGTACCCCAGTGAGTGCAAGTGTGTGTGGAACTGTACCCCAGTGAGAGTCAGTGTGTGTGGAACTGTACCCCAGTGAGTGCAAGTGTGTGTGGAACTGTACCCCAGTGAGAGTCAGTGTGGATGGAACTGTACCCCAGTGAGCGCAAGTGTGTGTGGAACTGTACCCCAGTGAGCGCAACTGTGTGTGGATCTGTACCCCAGTGAGAGTCAGTGTGTGTGGGACTGTACCCCAATGAAAGTCAGTGTGTGTGGAACTGTACCCCAGTGAAAATCAGTGTGTATGGAACTATTCCCCAATGAGATTCACTGTGAGTGGAACCCATACCCCAGTGTGAGTCAGTCTGTGTGGATCCCTTAGCCCAGGGAGAGTCTGTTTGTGTGGAACTGTATCCCAGTGAGTGCAAGTGTGTGTGGAACTGTACCCCAGTGAGAGACAGTGTGTGTGGAACTGTACCCCAGTGAGAGACAGTGTGTGTGGAACTGTAACCCAGTGAGAGTCAGTGTGTGTGGAACTGTACCCCAGTGAGTGTCAGTGTGTGTGGAACTGTACCCCAGTGAGTGTCTGTGTGTGTGGAACTGTACCCCAGTGAGCGCAAGTGTGTGTGGAAATGTACCCCAGTGAGAGTCAGTGTGTGTGGAACTGTATCCCAGTGAGAGTCAGTGCGTGTGGAACTGTACCCCAGTGAGTGTCAGTGTGTGTGGAACTGTACCCCAGTGAGTGTCAATGTGTGTGGAACTGTACCCCAGTGAGAACGAGTGTGTGTGAAACTGTATCCCAGTGAGAGGGTGTTTGTATGGAACTGTACCCCAGTGAGAAACAGTGTATGTAGAAATATACCCCAGTGAGTGCCAGTGTCTGTGGAACTGTACACCAGTGAGAGTCATTGTCTGAGGAACCTGTAACCCAGTGAAAATCATTGTGTATGGAACTATTCCCCAATGAGATTCACTGTGAGAGGAACCCATACCCCAGTGTGAGTCAGTCTGTGTGGAACCCTTAGCCCAGGGAGACTAAATGTGTGTGGAAATGTACCCCAGTGGGAATCAGTGTAATTGGACTGTATCCCAGTGAGAGTCAGTGTGTGTGGAACTGTACCCCAGTGAGAGTCAGTGTGTGTGGAATTGTACCCCAGTGAGAGTCAGTGTGTGTGGAACTGTACCCCAGTGAGTCAGTGTGTGTGGAACTGTACCCCAGTGAGAGTTAGTGTGTGCAGAACTGTACCCCATTGAGAGTCAGTGGGTGTGGAACTGTACCCCAGTGAGTGTCAGTGTGTGTGGAACTGTACCTCGGTGAGAGTTAGTGTGTGCAGAACTGTACCCTAGTGAGAGTCAGTGTGTGTGGACCTGTACCCCAGTGAGAGTCAGTGTGTGTGGAACTGTACCCCAGTGAATCAGTGTGTGTGGAACTGTACTGCAGTGAGAGTTAGTGTGTGTGGAACTGTACCCCAGTGAGAGTCAGTGTGTGTGGAACTGTACCCCAGTGAGAGTCAGTGTGTGTGGAACTGTACCTCGGTGAGAGTTAGTCTGTGCAGAACTGTACCCCAGTGAGAGTCAGTGGGTGTGGAACTGTACCCCAGTGAGTGTCAGTATTTGTGGAACTGTACCCCAGTGAGAGTTAGTGTGTGCAGAACTGTACCCTAGTGAGAGTCAGTGGGTGTGGAACTGTACCCCAGTGAGAGTCAGTGTGTGTGGAACTGTACCCCAGTGAGAGTCAGTGTGTGTGGAACTGTACCCCAGTGAGAGTCAGTGTGTGTGGAACTGTACCCCAGTGAGAGTCAGTGTGTGTGGAACTGTACCCCAGTGAGAGTCAGTGTGTGTGGAATATATCCCAGTGAGAGTCAGTGTGTGTGGAACTGTACCCCAGTGAGATTCAGTGTGTGAGCGGAACTGTACCCCAGTGAGAGTCAGTGTGTGTGGAACTGTACCCCAGTGAGAGTCAGTGTGTGTGGAACTGTACCCCAGTGAGAGTCAGTGTGTGTGGAACTGTACCCCAGTGAGAGTCAGTGTGTGTGGAACTGTACCCCAGTGAGAGTCAGTGTGTGAGAATCTGTCTCCTTATCTGGTTTCTGGCTGATTTCTGATTGTCAGTCCCGTTGTAATTAATGTTAAACCTGGCAGAGAGGTGCCGGCAGAAGCTGATGACATTAGTTCCGATATTGACTAAATGATTCTTGGCTGCTTCATCTCTTTGTTAATGCCTCTAAGCTTGTCTGGTGTAATGAACGTGCCATTGAAAAACTCACTGGCTCCAACAGCCCAGGAACTTTCAACATTTTCACTTCTGGCAGTCAGACAGAAAAAAATTTGCAAGAGAACAGTGTCAAATTTCAGCTGGGAGGTGAGTCTTTGATGAAACTCTTTCATTCTCTGCCATGTGATGCAGAAAGCCGGAACCTGGTGGTGCCATTCAGGCAGGTGAGAACAGGGCCTGGGGCATTTTCTCCGCGAGCTTTCTGTGAGTCCCGAGGATATGTCTTCGCTCTTTTGTAACAGAAAAGGTTCTCACCAGAAATTTTCAGGAACAGAAAATCACCCTATTAACATTTCCTGACTGATCTGAATATCACAGTCAGCCCATGTCCCTGCCTAACTACTGACTCTCCCGAGTCTTTCTCCCACTGTCTGATCTAGGGGTTCACTGCTGATCGATCTCCATCCCAGTGTGATTTTCCCTCGTGATATCCCCTCCAGATCCAGTCTTTTTCTGCATTTTCGCTGTGTTTTCTGAGATTTGACTGAATTGGGAATAACAAGGGTTAATGATCAAATACGAGCTCTGTCGGTCAATGATTCCAGGCTGGTCTCGTTCACAATTCACAGAGTAAAATTCACTGAACACCTGAGCAGCCAATCATTCAATCGGACCATTGACTTGTTCAGCTGCTCATTGCTGTTTCTCATCTGTTGTGAACACAGCAACTGAATTATCTGCATTATCCACTCACTCTCCAAATCTGGCTGTAAACTCCTTGCCTCCATCGGATTGTCAACTGCCCGGTCAGGATTCAGGAACATCACATCATATGATGCTGATCAGAAACATCAGTTCAGGCTAAGAACTGTTTCAATTACTGTTTTGCTGCATCAAATCTTGATCTTATTGGCTGAATTTGCTTCACTGTAAAAATGAAATAAATATTAATTGGCTTCAAGTGGACAAGATGGATTGGAAAATATTAATTATTGGAAATATTTTTAAATAGACTAACAGTGCAGGGGACAGAACATGATGGAAACAATAATTAACAATATCTAGAAAAAGCTGCTACTCAGCACATTGAAAATCCTAAAGTTCATCACACACAGTACAATAAACTGGGTTAGATACAGAGTAAAGCTCCCTCTACACTGTCCCCATCAAACACTCCCAGGACAGGTACAGCACGGGGTTAGATACAGAGTAAAGCTCTCTCTACACTGTCCCCATCAAACACTCCCAGGACAGGTACAGTACGCGGTTAGACACAAAGTAAAGCTCCCTCTACACTATCTCCATCAAACACTCCCAGGACAGGTACAGTGTGGGGTTAGATACAGAGTAAAGCTCCCTCTACACTGTCCCCATCAAACACTCCCAGGACAGGTACAGCGTGGGGTTAGTTACTGAGTAAAGCTCCCTCTACACTGTCCCCATCAAACACTCCCAGGACAGGTACAGCACGGGGTTAGATACAGAGTAAAGCTCCCTCTACACCATTCCCATCAAATACTCCAAGGACAGGTACAGCATGGGGTTAGATACAGAGTAAAGCTCCCTCTACACTGTCCCCATCAAACACTCCCAGGACAGGTACAGCATGGGGTTAGATACAGAGTAAAGCTCCCTCTACACTGCCCCCATCAAACACTCCCAGGACAAGTACAGTGCGGGGTTAGATACAGAGTAAAGCTCCCTCTACACTGTCCCCATCAAACACTCCCAGGACAGGTACAGCACGGGGTTAGATACAGAGTAAAACTCCCTCTACACTGTCCCCATCAAACACTCCCAGGACAGGTACAGCACAGGGTTAGATACAGAGTAAAACTCCCTCTACACTGTCCCCATCAAACACTCCCAGGACAGGTACAGCACGGGGTTAGATACAGAGTAAAGCTCCCTCTACACTGTCCCCATCAAACACTCCCAGGACAGGTACAGCACGGGGTTAGATACAGATTAAAGCTCCCTCTACACTGTCCCCATCAAACACTCCCAGGACAGGTACAGCACGGGGTTAGATACAGAGTAAAGTTCCCTCTACACTGACCCCATCAAACACTCCCAGGACAGGTACAGCATGGGATTAGATACAGAGTAAAGCTCCCACAATACCTCGTAAAATTTGAGTCATGTCTTGAATTGAGTCTAGGCTCCATGATGAGAGGTTTGTACCTGCCCATCGTCACACATTAACTCGCTTTGAGAGTGAATACAACCTGCTTTAGTCATGTTGTGGAATGAATCCCAGATTGAATGTGTGATATGATAATATTATATGTCATTATGATATATTTTATACACAATTGCATTGCCAGTGTGAGCGCTGAGCAGCAAGTTATTGACACACAAGGAGAGACTGAGTCACCAGGATTCTGTGGATGAGCCTGAGTGAATCTGGGTTACCGAGGGTTAGATTAGGCAAGAACAGAGCAGGCTTCAGTCCCCGTAATGAAACAGATTTCAGCTGCAGATAGCAAGATGAGTGCAGGTTTACAGATGGTTTGTTAGGCTCTTGCATTCTAAGGATCAAAATTGCACATACTGAGGTGATTAAATGTGAAAGTTTGAAAATGGGCACAGTGATGGTGATTAACCCGTGTTTCCCGGTGATGGTGATTAACCCGTGTTTCTCAGTGATGGTGATTAACCCGTGTTTCCCGGTGATGGTGATTAACCCGTGTTTCCCGGTGATGGTGATTAACCCATGTTTCTCAGTGATGGTGATTAACCCGTGTTTCTCAGTGATGGTGATTAACCCGTGCTTCCTGGTGATGGTGATTAACCCGTGTTTCTCAGTGATGGTGATTAACCCGTGCTTCCTGGTGATGGTGATTAACCCGTGTTTCTCAGTGATGGTGATTAACCCGTGTTTCCTGGTGATGGTGATTAACTCGTGTTTCTCAGTGATGGTGATTAACCCGTGTTTCCCGGTGATGGTGATTAACCCGTGTTTCTCAGTGATGGTGATTAACCCGGGTTTCCTGGTGATGGTGATTAACCCGTGTTCCTTGGTGATGGTGATTAACCCGTGTTTCTCGGTGATGGTGATTAACCCGTGTTTCCCGGTGATGGTGATTAACCCGTGTTTCTCAGTGATGGTGATTAACCCGGGTTTCTCAGTGATGGTGATTAACCCGTGTTTCTCGGTGATGGTGATTAACCCGTGTTTCTCGGTGATGGTGATTAACCCGTGTTTCCCGGTGATGGTGATTAACCCGTGTTTCCCGGTGATGGTGATTAACCCGTGTTTCTCAGTGATGGTGATTAACCCGTGTTTCTCAGTGATGGTGATTAACCCGGGTTTCCTGGTGATGGTGATTAACCCGTGTTTCCCGGTAATGGTGATTAACCCGTGTTTCTCGGTGATGGTGATTAACCCGTGTTTCCCGGTGATAGTGATTAACCCGTGTTTCTCAGTGATGGTGATTAACCCGTGTTTCTCAGTGATGGTGATTAACCCGGGTTTCCTGGTGATGGTGATTAACCCGTGTTTCCTTGGTGATGGTGATTAACCCGTGTTCCTTGGTGATGATGATTAACCCGTGTTTCCCGGTGATGGTGATTAGCCTGTGTTTCCTGGTGATGGTGATTATCCCGTGTTTCCCGGTGATGGTGATTAGCCTGTGTTTCCCGGTGATGGTGATTAGCCCGTGTTTCCTGGTGATGGTGATTAGCCCTTGTTTCCCGGTGATGGTGATTAGCCCGTGTTCCCAGCGATGATGATTGTTGTTCGATATGCAGTCAGTTTTGCTAACGTTTGTTGCTAGCTCATTATATAGACCTCAGCAGTCCAGCCATTGCGGCCTATGTGGTGAATTGGCCTGATCTATGAGCATTGGTCAATATTGTGAGTGACTATTACCATTTAAAGCTAGTCTGCCCCTATTAAAGGGGAGCTGCACTGTAGATGGAGCAGGTGCTCGCAGTCATGTAGGGAGTGAATCTTTTCCGTAAACAGTGAAGAATGATGGGACATGGGAGAGAATAAGCTCCAAGTTTTTCTGACTGTGTACTGTATGCCGTGGTAGAAAGGAGGAGAGATGTCCTGTAACTGCTCGAGGCTGCCAGGCACACACTCAAAAAGAGCTGGGAGCAGATAGCCGCGGAGTCCAGTGTCAGGAGCAATGATCACAGATCTCTCAAGAGTGGCCAAGGTCAGTGAATTTGTCTGCAAATACCGTATCCTACCAGCTGCACCAGTAGCCTCACCACATGCCTGACACTCACCTATCAATGACCTCTGTCAACCAGGACTCATACCTGACAGTCACTTCACACCCTTTCTCTTGTCTTTATCCTTTCATGGGGCAAGGACGTCACTGGCTTCACCAGCACTTGTTACCCATCCCTAATTGCCCATTTACTGAGTGGCTTGCTCAGCCATTTCAGAGGTGTTATAGAGTTGATCTTCCAGGCAACTTTTTTTGGTGGACACATTGAACTTTATTTACAAGACAGTAGGAGCAGCTACATGTGTGCATCAAACTCCATAACTGAAGAAGATCTCTCTCCTCGAGGGTCCCCGTGCTGCTAACTCATTGGCTTGGACAGATCATGTGCTCTTACAACACAGGATTATTATTAAAGGTACAGTCCTACATTTATCAGAACTATAATTCCTACATTCCTTTCACTTTAACTTTTCTGTACATTTTGTATCTGCAAGGATATTTATCCCACGATATTTATCCATTACAATATTTACAAAGACAACAAAATTAAAGTTGTCTTTCAGATTGTTTCCTGATCCATGTGGAATGTTGTAGCTCCACAACTTCAGATTCTTTTGTAGGAAACAAACTCTCTGGAACCACATTAACATCAGGAACCTCATTAGACACAGGCAGTTCAGTGTCTTCCACCCCGACAGAGACATCGGGCATGTCTGTCGTTGGCTGAGCAACTTCAACAGGAACCACAGGCTCAGTAATGGTTACAGGTGAAACATCATTTTGTTGGGGTATCTCCCTTCTTCTTAAACGATCCACATGTTTATGGGTGATTTGGCCCTCCACTTCCACATGGTACAACAATGGTCCAGTCACAGACCTTACTTTACCAGTAACCACTTCGGTCCTCCACTGAAATCCCTTACATATATAGCTTCTCCAATGGTAAATTGTTGCTCATATAACTGTACAAGTCATCAGTTGCTTTTTGGTTCCCTTGACTTTTCTCCAACTTCCCCTGCAAATTGGGAAGTATCAGGCTTGGTCTTGTATGAAGATGGTGTCTCATCAGTAACTCTGTCTCCTCTTCCTGCATGTCTTCATCTTTCTACCACAGAATATAGTCTTGGCCTTCTTGCTGACTTCACTGTCGGCCAGACTTCTCTCAGGTGCAATCTCAACTTGTCTTAGTTTAGAAGTTGAGCTACCCACAGCTTCATTATCCACTCGCACCTTGGAAAGTTTGACACCTTTTACTTTCAAAGCCTCGTTAGCTTCATCCAGTTAATTCTTCAGCTCTTCTGCCTCCTTCTTGTATCTGTTGCCTTCCTCCTGGAACCTTGAACATTGCTGCATCTTCTCTGCCAACTGGTTCTTCAGTTTGTTCAGAGAGACATTAAATTCTCCCTGCTTTTCCTTGTAATTTTCCAGAGATGCAAGCTTTGACCTGAGGGATCCTTGTCATGTATGAAAGTCTTCCAACAGCTTTTCCTTTGCTTTGTGAAGCTCACTCGCTTCATCTTGAGTCTCCTTGAGTTTCTTCTGCTGTTTATCCATGTCATTGTTTAAGGCAGTCTTCATTTCTTCAGGTTGCTGAATGGCTACACACTCCTTTGTCATCCAGTTGTGGTCCTTGGATTCTCCAGGCTCTTTCTGAAGCCCCTTGCCTTGTTCCTTTTCCAGCTCAGGAGCCCTTCCTACTCCCTTTTGAAATCTCACTGGCCAATCAAGGTTAATTTCCCTCAACCAGTTTTGATCTAGAAGTCTTGGTCCTCTACCTTCTAACACCATCACTGGGAGTTGTGCTGTTTGGTGTCTATAATAAACAGTTACTCTGGTGATACCTTTTACCTGGATTTCTTCACCTGTGTATGTTTTCAACCTTGCAGATGTTAGTTCCAGATTTCATTATTGATCATCGTTATTTAAATATCTAAAAGTGTGTTCTCCTATTACAGTGGCAGAAGCACCCACATCTCCTTCCATGTTTAAGGGTTTACCATTCACTTGCACTGTGACAGTGATTGGCTCTGTCTTCCCGACTTTCATGTTAAAAATTGGATAAATGTCAGGATTGGTTGTTTCTGGCTCTTCCACACTTGAAACTTCGTTGGACATCGATTGTCACCTGGAGACCTGTTTAAAGCTCGCTTTGCAATGTTTCAATGTTGTGTGACAGTAATAACACTCCACCTTTTCAAATTATCATCGTTAGGAGTATGATTGTTTCCGTATCGATAAAAATCCGTTTTTGACTTTGCTGCTAAGCTGTTTCTTCTCATTTTTCGGTTAGCGGGGGCTGTTTCCCAATTCGCGGCGGAGACCTGGCTTTTTGTGGCTCTTTCCATTGACCGTTCCTGCCCAACTGGGAAAACCCCGTCACTTTGCGCCCCTTGAATTGCTTACTGCGCTTTCCCTCACCAGCGCTATTTCCAACACCTTCTTAAAGTCAGGATTCACTTCAGCCAGCAATCTTCGTTGGATAGTGTCTTCCTGCTCGCCACAGACCAAACAATCCCTGAACGTATCATTCAGGGTTTCAGTGATATCCACAATATTCCATTAGTTGTTTTAATTTCACCAAGTAGGTAGCAATGGTCTCCCCCAGCTCTCCATTCCGTGAATTGAATTTGAACCTCTGCATTGGGCTGAGGGCTTGGGTTGAAAATGTCCCTGAACAAGGTCTAATAATTCACTGAAAGACTTCGAATGGGACACTGGGAGCTGTCAAGCTGTGAATTAAACTGTAGCTCGTGCTCCCACAAACACTCCCCTATTACTCCCCTGTGATTTCGCTGGCTTGAAAGGAGAACTCAAGGGCCAGGATTTTCCTGTTGGCGATTTGGGGGCAGGACCCGCTCACCAAGGGGAAAATGACGCGGGGTGATGTCAGGAGGAACCCCTAACGTCTTCCCGGTCCCTCTAAATTTTTAGAAAGGCGGGCTGACAGTGAAATCAGCTGTCCAGCCGCTGACCTGTCAATGGCCAATTGAAGCCATTAACAGAGATAAAAACAAAAAACTGCGGATGCTGAAAATCCAAAACAAAAACAGAATTACCTGGAAAAACTCAGCAGGTCTGGCAGCATCGGCGGAGAAGAAAAGAGTTGACATTTCGAGTCCTCATGACCCTTCAACAGAACTAGGTGAATCCAAGGAGAGGGGTGAAATATAAGCTGGTTTAAGGTGTGTGTGTGTGTGTGTGTGTGTGTGGGGGGGTGGTGGTGTGGGGGGAGAGAAGTGGAGGGTGGTGTGGTTGTAGGGACAAGCAAGCAGTGATAGGAGCAAAACAAAAACAGAATTACCTGGAAAAACTCAGCAGGTCTGGCAGCATCGGCGCAGAAGAAAAGAGTTGATGTTTCGAGTCCTCATGACCCTTCGACAGAACTTGATTTCGAGTCCAAGAAAGAGTTGAAATATAAGCTGGTTTAAGGTGTGTGTGTGGGGGGCGGAGAGATAGAGAGAGAGGGGGGGGGTGTGGTTGTAGGGACAAACAAGCAGTGATAGAAGGTGTCACAGACAAAAGAGCAAAAGAACACAGAGGTGTTAAAGTTGGTGATATTATTTAAACGGATGTGCTAATTAAGAATGGATGGTAGGGCACTCAAGGTATAGCTCTAGTGGGGGTGGGGGGCATAAAAGATTTAAAAATATTTAAAAATAATGGAAATAGGTGGGAAAAAAAATCTATATAATTTATTGGAAAAAACAAAAGGAAGGGGGAAACAGAAAGGGGCTGGGGATGGGGGAGGGAGCTCACGACCTAAAGTTGTTGAACTCAATATTCAGACCGGAAGGCTGTAAAGTGCCTAGTCGGAAGATGAGGTGTTGTTCCTCCAGTCTGCGTTGGGCTTCACTGGAACAATGCAGCAAGCCAAGGACAGACATGTGGGCAAGAGAGCAGGGTGGAGTGTTAAAATGGCAAGCGACAGGGAGGTTTGGGTCATTCTTGCGGACAGACCGCAGGTGTTCTGCAAAGCGGTCGCCCAGTTTACGTGTGCTCTCTCCAATGTAGAGGAGACCACATTGGGAGCAACGAATGCAGTAGACTAAGTTGGGGGAAATGCAAGTGAAATGCTGCTTCACTTGAAAGGAATGTTTGGGCCCTTGGACGGTGAGGAGAGAGGAAGTGAAGGGGCAGGTGTTACATCTTTTGCGTGGGCATGGGGTGGTGCCATAGGAGGGGGTTGAGGAGCAGGGGGTGATGGAGGAGTGGACCAGGGTGTCTCGGAGGGAACGATCCCTACGGAATGCTGATAGGGGGGGTGAAGGGAAGATGTGTTTGGTGGTGGCATCATGCTGGAGTTGGCGGAAATGGCGGAGGATGATCCTTTGAATGCGGAGGCTGGTGGGGTGATAAGTGAGGACAAGGGGACCCTATCTTGTTTCTGGGAGGGCGGATGCGCCGGAGATGGGCCGGACACGGTTGAGGGCCCTGTCAACCACCATGGGTGGAAAACCTCGGTTAAGGAAGAAGGAGGCCATGTCAGAGGAACTGTTTTTGAAGGTAGCATCATCGGAACAGATGCGACGGAGGTGAAGGAACTGAGAGAATGGGATGGAGTCCTTACAGGAAGCGGGGTGTGAGGAGCTGTAGTCGAGGTAGCTGTGGGAGTCGGTAGGCTTGTAATGGATATTGGTGGACAGTCTATCACCAGAGATTGAGACAGAGAGGTCAAGGAAGGGAAGGGAAGTGTCAGAGATGGACCACGTGAAAATGGTGGAGGGGTGGAGATTGGAAGCAAAATTACTAATTTGTTCCCATTCCCGACGAGAGCATGAAGCGGCACCAAAGTAATCATCGATGTACCGGAGAAAGAGTTGTGGAAGGGGGCCGGAGTAGGACTGCAACAAGGAATGTTCCACATACCCCATAAAGAGACAGGCATAGCTGGGGCCCATGCGGGTAGGTTAATTAAAGTAATTAAAGAATTGCCCGTCCAACCTTAAGGCTGGTGGACAGGCCAGGAGGGGCCACAGTCTGAAGCCAGGAGCTCCAGCGGCTTCTGATTATTGATGAGACTTCAGACACTGGCAGGATGAAGGTTCATGTCCATTTTGTAAAAAATTAATAAAGTTTATGTGTTTTTTATTAACATGTCCCATCTTGTGAGACATTGTCACATGAGGGGGACATGTTAATAATTTTAATGTTTTTTTCCACTTTCAGTATCCTCCCTGAGTCAGGACTTTGCCTCAGGGAGCAGTACACTCTTTCACACAAAGAAACGCACTTTGACAGATAGGGATTCCCTCCCACCCGGAACAGGATGCGCATAACGCTTCTCGGCAGGGATGCCGCTGGGTGGGCCCCGCTTCAGGGCTGGGGGTCAGCTGCCCGCCCATCGCCAAGCCGTAGGGCCCACACGCCATCCGAGGGGGCAAGATTCTGCCCAAAATGTTCTATATATTGAGACCAGTTGCTTGTGGCTGGTTCAAAGGGATCAGGTTTGCCAACTTCACCTCGGATGAGTATACCTTCCTTCCTTTTTAATTATCTTAGATGTAATATCTCCAGATTTGGAGGTGACACACAGCTGGGTGGGAGGGTGAGCTGTGAGGAGGATGCAGAGGTGCTTCAGTGTGATTTGGACAAGCTGAGTGAGTGGGCAAATGCATGGCAGATGCAGTATAATGTGGATAAATGTGAGGTTATCCATTTTGGTAGCAAAAACAGGAAGGCGGATTATTATCTGAAAGGCTATAAATCGAGAGAGGGGAATGTGCAACGAGACCTGGGTGTCCTCGTACATCAGTCGCTGAAGGTAAGCATGCAGGTGCAGCAGGCAGTAAAGAAGGCAAATGGTATGTTGGCCTTCATAGCCAGAGGATTCGAGTACAGGAACAGGGATGTCTTGCTACAATTGTACAGGGCCTTGGTGAGACCACACCTGGAATATTGTGTGCAGTTTTGGTCTCCTTATCTGAGAAAGGATGTTCTTGCTATGAAGGGAGTGCAGCGAAGGTTTACCCGACTGATTCCTGGGATGGCGGGACTGACATATGAGGAGAGATTGAGTTGATTAGGATTATATTTGCAGGAGTTCAGAAGAATGAGGGGGTGTCTTATAGAAACCTACAAAATTCTAACAGGACTAGACAGGATAGATGCAGGAAGGATGTTCCCGACGGTGTGGGAGCCCACAACCAGGGGTCACAGTCTGAGGATACGGGGTAGACCATTTAGGAGTGAGATGAGGAGAAATTTCTTCACCCAGAGAGTGGTGAGCCTGTGGAATTAGTTACCACAGAAAGTAGTTGAGGCCAAAACACTGTATGTTTTCAAGAAGGAGTTAGATATAGCTCATGGGGCAAAAGGGATCAAAGGATATGGGGCAAACGCGGAAGCAGGCTATTGAGGTGGATGATCAGCCATGATCATAATGAATGGTGGAGCAGACTCGAAGGGCCGAATGGCCCACTCCTGCTCCTAGTTTCTATGTTTCTATGTTCAATCACTGGGCGAGGGATAGCACTGGATCTGATTTATCCTCATTGCCAGTTTGTTATGGAGTTGATCTTGGTGGTCATACTTAACTTTATTTACAAGACAGCAGCCGTAACTACATGTGTGCATCAAACTCGATAACTAAAGGAGAAGTCTCTCCGAGAGGTTCCCCACGTTGATAACTCATTGGTTTACACAGATCATGTAATCTTACAACACAGGATTATTCTTAAAGCTACAGTCCTATGTTTATCAGAACTATAACTACTGCAGAGGGCAGTTAAGAGTCAACCACATTGCTGTGGGCCTGGAGTTACCTGTAGGTGAGACTGGGAAAGGACAGCAGATTTCCTCCCCTAAAGGACATTAGAGGCCCAGATGGGTTTGTACCAGAATTGGTGATTGTTTCATGAGACTAGATTTAAATTTAAATTCCACCAGCTTCCATGGTGGGATTCATACCCATATTCCCAGAGCATTAGCCTGGGCCTCTGGATTGCTAGTCCAGTGACATTACCAGTGCCGCACCCACATCCTACAGATGGCACACATCGCCAGCTGTTTATGTAGCCAGATCACCAAAATGAGACTGACACATTTCTGTCTTGCAGGGTTAGATGACCAACAACAGGAGGCAGCAGGAGTGGGAGAAGCATGACTACATTTCAGAACACAGGAAACAAGAGCAGGAATAGGCCATTCAGCCCATCGAGCCTGCTTCAGCATTCAACTAGATCATGGCTGATCCTCTACCTCAACTCCATTGTCCCACACATACCCCATATCCCTGGATAGCATTAACGTGCAGAAATCTATCACAGAATCACAGTGGAGCAGAGGCCCTTCGGCCCATCGAGTCTACACTGACGTGTGAAAAACACCTGACCTACCTACCTAATCCCATTTACCAGCACTTGGCCCATAGCCTTGAATGTTATGACGTGCCAACTGCTCATCCAGGTACTTTTTAAAGGATGTGAGGCAACCCGCCTCCACCACCCTCCCAGGCAGCTCATTCCAGACCGTCACCACCCTCTGGGTAAAAAGGTTTTTCCTCACATCCCCCCTAAACCTCCTGCCCCTCACCTTGAACTTATGTCCCCTTGTGACTGACCCTTCAACTAAGGGGAACTGCTGCTCCCTATCCACTCTCATCTACAGACCTGGTCACCTCCTCAAAAAATTCAATCAAATGTGTTAGGCATGACCTCCCTCTGACAAAGCCATGCTGACTATCCCTGATCAAACCTTGACTCTCCAAGTGGAGATAGATTCTCTCCTTCAGAATTTTCTCCAATAGTTTCCCTACCACTGACGTGAGACTCACTGGTCTGTAGTTCCCTGGCTTATCTCTACAATCCTGCTTAAATAGCGGAACCACATTAGCTGTTCTCCAGTCCTCTGGCACCTCCCCCCTGGCCAGAGAGGAATTAAAAATTTGGGTCAGAGCCCCTGCAATCTCCTCCCTTGCCTCCCTCAGCAGCCTGGGACACAAATCATCCAGACCTGGAGATTTGTCCACTTTTAAGCTTGCAAGCACTTCCAATACCTTGTCACTCCCTATATCAGTTTGCTCAAGAACCTCGCAACCCCTCTCCCCGAGTTCCATACCTTCATCCTCATTCTCTTGGGTGAAGATGGGTGTGAATTATTCCTTCAACACTCTAGTGATGTCCTCTGGCTCCACCCATAGATTGCCCCCTTGGCCCCTAATGGGCCCTACTCTTTCCCTGGTTACCCTCTTCCCATTGATATACTTATAGAATATCTTGGGATTTTCCCTACTTTTACCAGCCAGAGCTTTCTCATATCCCCTCTTTGCTCTCCTAATTGTTTTCTTAAGCTCCACTCTGCACTGTCTGTACTCCATTAATGCCTCCGCTGATTTGCTTCCCTTGTACCTGCTAAAAGCCTCTCTTTTCCTTCTCATCGTAACCTGAATATCTCTGGTCATCCATGGTTCTCTGGGCTTGTTACTCCTTCCTATCACTCTAGAGGGAACATGTTGAGCCTGTACCCTCCCCATTTCCTTTTTGAATGCCCCCCTCTGTTCCTCTGTAGATTTCCCCACAAGTAACTGTTCCCAGTCAACCTGGGCCAGATCCTGCCTTATTTTACTAAAATCCACTCTCCCCCAATCCAAAACATTTTTTTGCAACTTGTCTATTTCTTTGTCCATAACAAACTTAAATTGTACCATGTTGTGGTCACTATTACTAAAATGCTCCCCCACCACCACCTCAGCTACCTGTCCGGCTTCATTCCCCAGAATTAGGTCCAGCACTGCCCCATCCCTTGTTGGACCCTCTATATATTGACCTAAAAAGTTCTCCCGTACACATTTCAAGAAATCTATTCCATCCAAGCCCTTAACACTATGTCTATCCCAATCAATGTTGGGAAAGTTGAAATCACCTAATATAATACCCTATTGTTATTGTTTTTACACACCTCCACAAATTGTGTACATATTTGCTCCTCAATTTCCTGCTGACTCTCTGGGGGTCTATAATAAATACCTAACAATGTGGCTGCCCCTTTTTTATTCCTAAGCTCTACCCACAAAGCTTCATTCGATGCCCCCTCCAAGATATCATCTCTCCTTACTGCAGTAACTGACTCCTTAACTAATAATGCAATGTCTCCTCCTCTTTTACCCCCTCCCCTGTCTCCCCTGAAGATTCCATATCCGGAATGTTGAGCTGCCAATCCTGCCCCTACCTCAACCATGTCTCAGTGATGGCTACTATATCACAATTCCACCTGTCAATCCTCACCCTTAACTCATCCCTTTACCTGTAATACTCCTGGAATTAAAGTAGAGGCCAGCCAGCCTTGCCTTACTCCCTTGAAACTTAATGCAGCTGTCCTCCCTCTGATTTGATTGTTTTACTGTATTATGATGTGTCCCTATTCTGCTAACATTCTGTGTCCCCTCCCCCTGCCAAATTAGTTTAAACCCCTCCCAACAGCACTAGCAAACCCGCCTGCAAGGATGTTAGTCCCGCTCTGGTTCAGATGTAGACCGTTCCGCTTGTACAGGTCCCACCTTCCCCAGAAACGGTCCCAGTGATTCAGGAATCTAAAACCCTCCCTCCTGCACCAACTCTTAAGCCATGTCTTCACCTGCGATATTCTCCTATTTCTGAGTTCGCTAACACATGGCACTGGGAGTAATCCAGAGATTGCAACCCGGGAGGTCTTGCTTTTTAGTCCACTGCCTAACTCCCTGAATTCTTAATGTAAGACCTCATCCCTCTTTCTACCTATGTCATTGGTACCAACATGTACCATGACCTCTGCCTTATCACCCTCCCCCTTCAGGATGCCCTGCAGCCATTCAATGACATCCCAGACCCTGGCACCAGGGAGGCAACACACCATCCTGGAGTCACATTGACGACCACAGTAGCGCCTATCTGTTCCCCCATTATTATTGCTCTTCCTCCCTTCCTCCCCTCCTGTACAGACAGGCTGCTTGTGGTGCCAGAAGCTTGGCTCTGTCCGCACTCCCCGGAGGAACCAGCGCCCTCATCAGCCTCCAAAATGGAATACCGAATTGTGAGCAGGACCCCAGGGGACTCGTGAACTACCTGCCTGTTTCTCTTGGACTGCCCATTCCCTTCCTTCCTCAAATCCCTTCAGCTGCGGTGTGACCACCTGTCTAAACGTGCTATCCACGATGCTCTCAGACTTGCGGATGCTCCACAGTGTCCCCAGCCACCGTTCCAGCTCTGAAACCCGAGCTTCCAGGAGCTGCAGCTGGACACACTTCCTGCACACATGCTGGTCCCGGGCACTGGAAATGTTCCCACATGGGGCACGAGGAGCACACCACGGCTTTGAGCTCTCCTGCCATGACTTATCCCTTTAAATTAAACCTTTTAAATCAATTACTTTAGGGCCCTTCTTTCCTGATCCTCGTTACTACAGAGTATACAAACTATAAACCACAAAAAGACCTTAAACTATAAGAGATGAAAGTAGTAAATACTTACCCAACCTTACCCACTACTTACCAGTCATTTCTCTCCCTTATAGGCTCTACTGCTGCAGTAGGGCAAGACCATTCTCAGTTCAATTCCCTCTGTGCACCAAATTGCCAATATCCACACCCTGGCTGTGTCTCACTCAGGATGAGGTCTCAACCCTGTTCCTGTGCATTTGTTCTCTGCCTTGAACATGCTCAATGACTGAGCCTCAGGAGCCTTCTGGGATAGAGAATTACAAAGACTCACCACCCTCTGAGTGAAGAAGTTCCTCCTCATCTCAGTCCTAAATGGCCTGTCTTTTATTCTGAGGCTCTGTCCCCTGGTTCTAGACCTCCTCCCTCCCCTCCCAGCCAATCTGTCCTCAAAGGATGATTCCACCATCCCAGGAATCGGTCTGGTGATCCTTTGCTGCACTCCCTCTATGGCAAGTATATCCTTCCTTAGATAAGGAGACCAAAACTACACACAATACTCCAGGTGTGGTCTCACCAAAGCTCTTTACACTTACAGCAAGACATCTTTACTCTTGTACTCAAATCCTCTTGTAATAAAACCCAACATACCATTGGCCTTCCTAATAGTTTGCTGCATCTGCATGTTAGTTTTCAGTGATTCATGAACAAAGACACCCAGGCCCTTTGGATGTCAACGCTCCCCAATTTCTCCCCAGTTAAGAAATACTCTGCATTTCTGCTTTTCTTACTAAAGCGGGTAACTTCACATTTTCCCACTCACTCAAACTGTCTAAATCTCCTCGAAGCCTCTTTGTATCCTCCTTACAACTCACATTCTCACCTAGTTTTGTGTTATCAGCAAACTTGGAAATATTGTATTTGGTCCCCACATCCAAATAATATGGATTGTGAATAACTGGGGCCCAGGAACTGATTCTTGCAGTAGTCCACTAGTCACAGCCCTGCCAACCCAAGAATGACCTGCTTTCTGTCCTCTGTCCGTTAACCAATCTCAATCAATGTCAGTATATTATCCCTAACTCCACGTGTTTTAGTTTTATTACTATACTCCCTATATGACCATGTCGAAAACCTTCTGAAAAGCCAAATATACCACATCAACTGGCTTCCCCTATCTCTCCTGCTGGTATAAAGCCCTTCCCAAAAGCACTAGCAAATCTTCTGCTGAGGATATTGACCCCAGTCTTGCTCGTTCAAACTAACGACCTAATTGACTGTCTGTAGCTGCCTCTCCTGGAGGGAGAAACAAAAACAGAATTACCTGGAAAAACTCAGCAGGTCTGGCAGCATCGGTGGAGAAGAAAAGAGTTGACGTTTCGAGTCCTCATGACCCTTCAACAGAACAATTGTCTTTTGATGTTCAATGGCATTACCATCACTGAAGCCCCACTATCAACATCCTGGGGTTGTCATTGACCAGAAGCACTAAGACAGCCAGATTCCTCTGATCTCTGAACACTTCAATCTCTCACCATTTAGATAATGTGCTCCTTTTTTATTCTTCCTGCCAAAATGAATGAGTCCAGCATCAATCATTGGCACCAAGTTTTGCACAGAGCTTGGAGCCCAGCCTTTCCAGAGTGGAGGTGTTGGAAAACTCCTTTCACACACGTGTGAACACAAACCTAAGGCAGCATTTGATGTCCAATGTTGCAACTTCCATTGCAGCACAAGTAGCTGAGGCAGTCTGATTGTCAGGCTGTTCCATCCTGCCTGTGGATTCGAATTGTAGATTGGTTACCGCACAGGAGGTGGCCATTCGGCCCATCATGTATGTGCCGATTACAGTGTGCAAAGAGGCTTACAGGGATTGTCCAGCAATCTGCCCTCCAACACATTAGAAGGATTGCTGAGATACAGCCTGGGGGTGGGGCAGTGGCTCTGAAGAGCACCTCCCAAGATGTCAGCACTCCTGCACCCACCAATGCCATATTGCCCAATGCCACCTCTCAGGATGTCAGCACTCCTGCACCCACCAATGCCATATTGCCACTACCCTAGTTGCTGCCTGCCAACCAGCCCAGATTGAAACCTTTCATGTCGAGATGGCATTATGGGAATTCAGGCCCTCAAGTCTCAAATCTGCTTGAGGTCACCCAGCCAGGCTGCCTGCAATTTCCCCTAGAGAAAGCTGGCAGCTCTGATCACCCAAGCTGCAGATGCTGGAGTAGCACTGCATGGGAGCTCTGAATGGGAGCACTGCATGGGGACACTACATGCGAGCACTGCATGGGAGCTCTGCGTGGGAGTTCTGAATGGGAGCACTGCATGGGAGCACTGCATGGGAGCACTGCATGGGAGCTCTGAATGGGAGCACTGCATGGGAGCTCTGAATGGGATCACTCCATGGGAGCACTGCATGGGGGCACTGCATGGGAGCTCTGCATGCGAGCACTGCATGGGAGCACTGCATGGGAGCTCTGTATGGGAGATCTGCATGGAAGCACTGCATGGGAGCACTGCATGGGAGCTCTGCATGCGAGCACTGCATGGGAGCACTGCATGGGAGCTCTGTATGGGAGATCTGCATGGAAGCACTGCATGGGAGCAATGCATGGGGGCACTGCATGGGAGCACTGCATGGGAGCACTGCATGGTGGCACTGCATGGGGGCACTGCATGGGGGCACTAGCACATTTAAGACAGTGACTGCGAATGTACAAAGGTGACTATATTTGTATGCAATATGGAGTTAGTTCATCTATAAATTTGATTTTAAATGTTTATTTTGTGAGGGAAGATAAGCTATGGGACCGTTTGTGACTAGGGAAATAGGGTTGTGGTTACGGGTATCTTACATGAAGTAGTTGTTCACCTACAACCCAAGCAGGAAAGATCTGTCTCAGTTACCACTTCTCTTTCTCTACCTCCTCCTCTTCCTCCCTCTGCTAGCAATTTGCCCTGCTCTGTGTTGCCTCTGCTTACTCTTCCAATTATGCGTTATTCCAAAGGGATGCTTACTGCCACTGCACCTATGCCTGGGAGCAACTGATTTGTGTAGAAGCCTTGAAGTCTAGACCATGTCTTTCAGTGAACACCATATCTCTTTATGTGGATCTTTGCAACTTAAAAAGAACCAACATTTGTATAATAGCAACCAGTAGAAATCAATCAGCAACCAACAGAAAGTAGTTAATGATCCCTTTAATTAGCACTTGTGGGGGGTGGGGGTAGTGGTCCTATCAGCTGCTGAATGTGGGCTCAGCTATGCATGATTAAGAGAGGATTAAACTCCAAAGTGGCAGTGCTGGCATCAAATCAAAATTGCAAGCTGAATGACATCATGCTCCGTCTATTCTGCACAGTTTGTGTACACTAATGCCTTCACCAGTGTGCGCACGTCGCTGAAGGACACCTGTAGCACCCAAATATGGGCAGTACTGAGCCTAATGATGTAGCCACCGAGTGCAGCAACAGGAGCGAGGACAGTGCTGCCAATTGTGGGATTAATGGAGTAGTTTTTTTTTGTGTGATTCTGTACTGGGTCCTTAACTGGAACTAGATCTAATCACAGACTCACTGAACTGAATTCTTCTGGTCCTTCAGAAGCAGGTCGGGAAGCTGGGAGCAAATTGGAAAACAGCGTGTTAGGTTAGCTACCCAACACATTCCCGCCTCTGAATGATGGTGCCGGATACAGGGCGTGCACAGCGGAGGTTACCTGTCTGGCAATGGTGGGTAACCAATTAGACTCATTACTGGGCCAACTAGGGGAAAGTTATCCCCTTCCTTCAGGATCTTCCAGTATGATCAGGAACCAGGAATTGAATTGAATTTGAGCCAATTGACAGCTCCCTGCATCATCGCAGTGCAGTCCCTTCTGGGATGTGACAGTCACATTCTGCACACAGGAAGGGGCCCTCCCGCCACGATCATGGTCTGAATCTGGGCCATGAGGGATTTTTAACCTTTTCTACAATACTGCACAGAGTGGCTGAGGTGCCCTCATGATCTCCTGCTGACCCCAGCAGCAGCCACGTGAGCTGACAGTGAGAAATCGCAGTGGCCTCTCTGGACCTCCCCCTTCTTTAATTAGACAAGGATCCTGGAGTCTGCTTTCTAATCTGGCTGCCACCTCTCAGGAGATTGTGACCACTTCCAGGTTTCTAACTTTAACCGAGGCCAACATCAGTGTCACAACAATCTCGGCAAATTCCAACCCATTGAATCAGGCAGCACCGAGGGTGGCCATTCAGCCCATCGACATCATACAGGGGGACGGGGGGAATTAAACCACTGCCGCTCAAAGGAATTTGCTTGAACTCATAGCCCTACTGTAAGAACAAAACACTGAAGGCACAACGTTTGATGTTTCAGTCTCACTGTTTATTAATGTTCTCAGCCTTCTCAGTTCTTTTTAATCTAGTGTTCAGCTCAGCCCTGAGCGGGCGAAAATCCACCTTCACTCTCTCCTCTGAGCTCAGCATCCCAATGGTGGGATAGAAACCACCTTGCAGGATCCAACTCTCCTCCTTCCCGATAATCTTCCCATTGCGAGAGAAAAACACCTAGAGAAAGAGTGATTCACAGTCAGATCACTGGGATCGGAGTGTATGTGACAGTCAGCTCTGTTGGTCTTACCCAAATACACTCAGTTACACATCGGGTGAGGTCAGTAACCTCGGCACAGGCCAGGGTCTAAACTTGAGCTGCCCCCAACCTGCCTCTCCCCCCACACCCCCCACCCCTCACTCCGGGGCCCCAAGTCCCCACCCCTGCCAATCCCATACCTCCTGGTTAGACCTCCACCTCAAACTGAACCAACTGGGACATTCCATTTAACTGAACGGAGCTACTAAACCCGGACCCTCCTATCCCCAACACCACCGACGCCCATCTCTGTAAGCTCATCTGTCTTCGTCCTGGCCTCAGCTCATCGCCTGGTAAAACCCTCGGCCTTGCCTTTGTTGCCTCCGGGTTGATCGATTCCAACATTCTCTTGAGTGTTCACCCTCCATAACCTTCAGCTCATCAAAACTGCTGGTCCCCAACCCCAGCTCGCATCAACTGGCAAGAGAGCCAGTAACCAGAGGGACACAGATTGAAGGGAAAAGACCCAGAGCGGGAGATGAGAATTTTTTTGCACAGTGAGATGTTATGATCCGGAAGGCACTGCCTGAAAGGGCGGTGGAAGCAGATACAATAATAACTTTCAAAAGGGAATGGGATAAATACTTGAAAAGGAAACATTTGCGGAGGTTTTGGGAAAGAGCAGGGGGAATGGGACCAATTGGATAGCGCGTTCATAGATCCAGCACAGACCCCATGGGCCAAATAGCCAGCTCCTGCACTGGTATCATTCAATGATTCTAGGATGTCTCATTGGCACCTGGTCTGGCATCAAATTTAACAAGTTCATCATTTAATTCATTCTGGGGAGTGGGTATTGCAGGCAGCGGGAGGCCCTGCTTTATAACAACTGATGGCCTTGCTATTCGATTCAGGGAGTCAATCAGAGACAAACACATTGATGAGGGGCTAGAGTCACCTTGCCAGGTAAGGATGGCAATTTCCCTTCCCGGAAGTCCATGAGGAAAATCAGTTGGGTTTCTAAGACAATCTGACAGCTTCAGGGTCACTATTTTCTATTCAGTCACACCGCACACCATCTCTGCAACACTATGTCTGCAACTCTCTCAAACAACACGACTATCTGAGATGTGTGCTCCCCCATTGATATAAGTGCAAGTTGTTCATCAGTAAACTAATGGAGGGAGACCAGAGGCAATTGGCAGAAGGCCACTGAGGGTCAATTCCTCCAGCGGGGTAGTGAAGGAGTGCTGCACTATCAGAGGGTCAGTACTGAGGGAGTGCTGCACTGTCAGAGGGTCAGTACTGAGGGAGTGCCGCACTGTAAGAGGGTAGTAATGAGGGAGTGCTGCACTGTCAGAGGGTCAATACTGAGGGAGTGCTGCACAGTCAGAGGGTCAGTACTGAGGGAATGCTGCACTGTCAGAGTGTCAGTACTGAGGGAGTGCTGCACTTTCAGAGGGTCAGTAATGAGGGGGTGCTGCACTGTCAGAGGGTCAGGACTGAGGGAGTGCTACACTATCAGAGGGTCAATACTGAGGAAGGGCTGCACTGTCAGAGGGTCAGTACTGAGGGAGAGCTGCACTGTCAGAGGGTCAGTAATGAGGGTGTGCTGCACTATCAGAGGGACAGTACTGAGGGAGTGCTGCACATTCAGAAGGTCAGTAGGGAGGGGGTGCTGCACTGTCAGATGGTCAGTACTGAGGGAGTGCTGCACTGTCAGAGGGTCTGTGCTGAGGGAAAGCTGCACTGTCAGAGTGTCAGTACTGAGGGAGTGCTGCATTGTCAGGGGGACAGTATTGAGGGAGTGCTGAACTGTGAGAGGGTCAGGACTGAGGGAGTGCTGCACTGTCAGAGGGTCAGTACTGAGGGAGTGCTGCACTGTCAGAGGGTCTGTGCTGAGGGAAAGCTGCACTGGCAGAGTGTCAGTACTGAGGGAGTGCCGCACTGTCTGACGGACAGTACTGAGGGAGTGCTGCAATGTCAGAGGGTCAGTACTGAGGGAGTGCTACACTATCAGAGGGTCAATACTGAGGAAGGGCTGCACTGTCAGAGGATCAGTACTGAGGGAGAGCTGCACTGTCAGAGGGTCAGTACTGAGGGTGTGCTGCACTATCAGAGGGACAGTACTGAGGGAGTGCTGCACATTCAGAAGGTCAGTACGGAGGGGGTGCTGCACTGTCAGATGGTCAGTACTGAGGGAGTGCTGCACTGTCAGAGGGTCAGTACTGAAAGAGTGCTGCACTGTCAGAGGGTCAGTACTGAGGGTGTGCTGCACTGTCAGAGGGTCAGGACTGAGGGAGTGCTGCACTGTCAGATGGTCAGGACTGAGGGAGTGCTGCACTGTCGGGGGGACAGTATTGAGGGAGTGCTGCACTGTCAGAGGGTCAATACTGAGGGAGTGCTGCAAAGTCAGAGGGTCAGTACTGAGGGATTGCTGCACTGTCAGAGTGTCAGTACTAAGGGAGTGCTGCACTGTCAGAGGGTCAGTACTGAGGGATTGCTGCACTGTCAGAGGGTTTGTGCTGAGGGAATGCTGCATTGTCAGAGTGTCAGTACTAAGGGAGTGCTGCACTGTCAGAGGGTCAGTACTGAGGGAGAGCTGCACTGTCAGAGGGTCAGTACTGAGGGTGTGCTGCACTATCAGAGGGATAGTACTGAGGGAGTGCTGCACATTCAGAGGGTCAGTACGGAGGGGTTGCTGCACTGTCAGATGGTCAGTACTGAGGGAGTGCTGCACTGTCAGAGGGTCATTACTGAGGGAGTGCTGCACTGTCAGAGGGTCAGTACTGAGGGTGTACTGCACTGTCAGAGGGTCAGTACTGAGGGAGTGCTGCAATGTCACATGTTCAGGATTGAGGGAGTGCTGCACTGTCGGGGGGAGAGTATTGAGGGAGTGGTGCACTGTCAGAGGGTCAGTACTGAGGGATTGCTGCACTGTCAGAGGGTTTGTGCTGATGGAATGCTGCATTGTCAGAGTGTCAGTACTGAGGGAGTGCTGCACTGTCAGAGGGTCAGTACCGAAGGAGTGCTGCACTGTCAGAGGGACAGCACTGAGGGAGTGCTGCAATGTCAGAGGGTCACTACTGAGGGAGAGCTACACTATCAGAGGGTCAATACTGAGGAAAGGCTGCACTGTCAGAGGGTCAGTACTGAAGGAGTGCTGCACTGTCAGAGAGTCAGTACTGAGGGAGTGCTGCACTGTCAGAGGGACAGTACTGAGGGAGTGCTGCACTCTCAGAGGGTCAGTACTGAGGGAGTGCTGCACAGTCAGAGGGTCAGTACTGAGGGAGTGCAGCACTGTCAGAGGGTCAGGACTGAGGGATTGCTCCACTGTCAGAGGGTCAGAACTGAGGGAGTGCTGCAGTGTCAGAGGGTCAGGACTGAGGGAGTGCTGCACTGTCAGAGGGTCAGTACTGAGGGAGTGCTGCACTGTCAGAGGGACAGTACCGAAGGAGTGCTGCACTGTCAGAGGGACAGCACTGAGGGAGTGCTGCAATGTCAGAGGGTCAGTACCGAAGGAGTGCTGCACTGTCAGAGGGACAGCACTGAGGGAGTGCTGCAATGTCAGAGGGTCAGTACTGAGGGAGTGCTACACTATCAGAGGGTCAATACTGAGGAAGGGCTGCACTGTCAGAGGGTCAGTACCGAAGGAGTGCTGCACTGTCAGAGAGTCAGTACTGAGGGAGTGCTGCACTGGCAGAGGGACAGTACTGAGGGAGTGCTGCACTCTCAGAGGGTCAGTACTGAGGGAGTGCTGCACAGTCAGAGGGTCAGTACTGAGGGAGTGCAGCACTGTCAGAGGGTCAGGACTGAGGGATTGCTCCACTGTCAGAGGGTCAGAACTGAGGGAGTGCTGCAGTGTCAGAGGGTCAGGACTGAGGGAGTGCTGCACTGTCAGAGGGCCAGTACTGAGGGAGTGCTGCGCTGTCACAGGGTCAGTACTGAGGAGTGCAGCATAGTCAGACGGACAGTACTGAGGGAGTGCTGCCCTGTCAGAGGGTCAGTACTGAGGGAGTGCTGCACTGTCAGAGGGTCAGTACTGAGGGAGTGCCGCACTGTCAGAGAGTCGGTACTGAGGGAGTGCCGCACTGTCAGAGCGTCAGTACTGAGGGAATGCTCCCCTGTCAGACCGTCTGTGCTGAGGAAGTGCTGCACTGTCGGAGGGTCTGTGCTGAGGGAGTGCTGCACTGTCAGATGGTCAGTACTGAGGGAGTACTGCACTGTCAGAGGGTCAGTACTGAGGGAGTGCTGCATTGTCAGGGGGACAGTATTGAGGGAGTGCTGAACTGTCAGAGGGTCAGGACTGAGGGAGTGCTGCAATGTCACATGGTCAGGACTGAGGGAGTGCTGCACTGTCGGGGGGAGAGTATAGAGGGAGCACTGCACTGTCAGAGGGTCAGTACTGAGGGAGTGCTGCACTGTCAGAGGGTTTGTGCTGAGGGAATGCTGCATTGTCAGAGTGTCAGTACTGAGGGAATGCTGCACTGTCAGAGAGTCAGGACTGAGGGAGGGCTGCACTGTCAGAGGGACAGTACTGAGAGAGTGCTGCACTCTCAGAGGGTCAGTACTGAGGGAGTGCTGCACTGTCAGAGGGACAGTACTGAGGGAGTGTTGCACTGTCAGAGGGTCAGTACTGAGGGAGTGCTTCACAGTCAGAGGGTCAGTACTGAGGGAGTGCAGCACTGTCAGAGGGTCAGGACTGAGGGATTGCTCCACTGTCAGAGGTTCAGAACTGTGGGAGTGCTGCACTGTCAGAGGGTCTGGACTGAGGGAGTGCTGCACTCTCTGAGGGTCATTACTGAGGGAGTGTTGCACTGTCAGAGTGTCAGTACTGAGGGAGCACTGCGCTGTCACAGGGTCAGTACTGAGGAGTGCAGCACAGTCAGACGGACAGTACTGAGGGAGTGCTGCACTGTCAGAGGGACAGTACTGAGGGAGTGTTGCACTGTCAGAGGGTCAGTACTGAGGGAGTGCTTCACAGTCAGAGGGTCAGTACTGAGGGAGTGCAGCACTGTCAGAGGGTCAGGACTGAGGGATTGCTCCACTGTCAGAGGTTCAGAACAGAGGGAGTGCTGCACTGTCAGAGGGTCTGGACTGAGGGAGTGCTGCACTCTCTGAGGGTCATTAGTGAGGGAGTGTTGCACTGTCAGAGTGTCAGTACTGAGGGAGCACTGCGCTGTCACAGGGTCAGTACTGAGGAGTGCAGCACAGTCAGACGGACAGTACTGAGGGAGTGCCGCCCTGTCAGAGGGTCAGTACTGAGGGAGTGCTGCACTGTCAGAGAGTCAGTACTGAGGGGGTGCCGCACTGTCAGAGCGTCAGTACTGAGGGAATGCTCCCCTGTCAGACCGTCTGTGTTGAGGGAGTGCTGCACTGTCAGAGAGACTGTGCTGAGGGAGTGCTGCACTGTCAGATGGTTAGTACTGAGGGAGAACTGCACTGTCAGAGGGTCAGTACTGAGGGAGTGCTGCATTGTCAGGGGGACAGTATTGATGGAGTGCTGAATTGTGAGAGGGTGAGGACTGAGGAGTGCTGAACTGTGAGAGGGTCAGGATTGAGGGAGTGCTGCAGTGTCAGAGGGTCAGGACTGAGGGAGTGCTGCACTGTCAGAGGGCCAGTACTGAGGGAGTGCTGCGCTGTCACAGGGTCAGTACTGAGGAGTGCAGCATAGTCAGACGGACAGTACTGAGGGAGTGCTGCCCTGTCAGAGGGTCAGTACTGAGGGAGTGCTGCACTGTCAGAGGGTCAGTACTGAGGGAGTGCCGCACTGTCAGAGAGTCGGTACTGAGGGAGTGCCGCACTGTCAGAGCGTCAGTACTGAGGGAATGCTCCCCTGTCAGACCGTCTGTGCTGAGGAAGTGCTGCACTGTCGGAGGGTCTGTGCTGAGGGAGTGCTGCACTGTCAGATGGTCAGTACTGAGGGAGTACTGCACTGTCAGAGGGTCAGTACTGAGGGAGTGCTGCATTGTCAGGGGGACAGTATTGAGGGAGTGCTGAACTGTCAGAGGGTCAGGACTGAGGGAGTGCTGCAATGTCACATGGTCAGGACTGAGGGAGTGCTGCACTGTCGGGGGGAGAGTATAGAGGGAGCACTGCACTGTCAGAGGGTCAGTACTGAGGGAGTGCTGCACTGTCAGAGGGTTTGTGCTGAGGGAATGCTGCATTGTCAGAGTGTCAGTTCTGAGGGAATGCTGCACTGTCAGAGAGTCAGGACTGAGGGAGGGCTGCACTGTCAGAGGGACAGTACTGAGAGAGTGCTGCACTCTCAGAGGGTCAGTACTGAGGGAGTGCTGCACTGTCAGAGGGACAGTACTGAGGGAGTGTTGCACTGTCAGAGGGTCAGTACTGAGGGAGTGCTTCACAGTCAGAGGGTCAGTACTGAGGGAGTGCAGCACTGTCAGAGGGTCAGGACTGAGGGATTGCTCCACTGTCAGAGGTTCAGAACTGTGGGAGTGCTGCACTGTCAGAGGGTCTGGACTGAGGGAGTGCTGCACTCTCTGAGGGTCATTACTGAGGGAGTGTTGCACTGTCAGAGTGTCAGTACTGAGGGAGCACTGCGCTGTCACAGGGTCAGTACTGAGGAGTGCAGCACAGTCAGACGGACAGTACTGAGGGAGTGCTGCACTGTCAGAGGGACAGTACTGAGGGAGTGTTGCACTGTCAGAGGGTCAGTACTGAGGGAGTGCTTCACAGTCAGAGGGTCAGTACTGAGGGAGTGCAGCACTGTCAGAGGGTCAGGACTGAGGGATTGATCCACTGTCAGAGGTTCAGAACAGAGGGAGTGCTGCACTGTCAGAGGGTCTGGACTGAGGGAGTGCTGCACTCTCTGAGGGTCATTAGTGAGGGAGTGTTGCACTGTCAGAGTGTCAGTACTGAGGGAGCACTGCGCTGTCACAGGGTCAGTACTGAGGAGTGCAGCACAGTCAGACGGACAGTACTGAGGGAGTGCCGCCCTGTCAGAGGGTCAGTACTGAGGGAGTGCTGCACTGTCAGAGAGTCAGTACTGAGGGAGTGCCGCACTGTCAGAGCGTCAGTACTGAGGGAATGCTCCCCTGTCAGACCGTCTGTGTTGAGGGAGTGCTGCACTATCAGAGAGACTGTGCTGAGGGAGTGCTGCACTGTCAGATGGTTAGTACTGAGGGAGAACTGCACTGTCAGAGGGTCAGTACTGAGGGAGTGCTGCATTGTCAGGGGGACAGTATTGATGGAGTGCTGAATTGTGAGAGGGTGAGGACTGAGGAGTGCTGAACTGTGAGAGGGTCAGGATTGAGGGAGTGCTGCAGTGTCAGAGGGTCAGGACTGAGGGAGTGCTGCACTGTCAGAGGGTCAGTACTGAGGGAGTGCTGAGCTGTCAGAGAGTCAGTACTGAGTTAGCACTGCACTGTCAGAGGGTCAGTACTGAGGTAACACTGCATTGTCAGAGGGTCAGTACCGATGGAGTGCTGCACTGTCAGAGGGACAGTGCTGAGGGAGTGCCAAACTTTCAGAGGGTCAGTACTGAGGGAGTGCTGCACTGTCACAGGGTCAGTACGGACGGAGTGCTGCACTGCCAGAAGGTCCGTGCTGAGGGAATCCTGCACTGTCAAAGGGTCAGTACTGAGGGAGTGGTGCACTGTCAGAGGGTCAGTACTCAGGGACTGCTGCACTGTCAGAGGGTCAATACTGAGGGAGTGCTACACTATCAGAGGGTCAATAGTGAGGAAGGGATGCACTGTCAGAGGGTCAATACTGAAGGAGTGCTGAACAGTCAGAGAGTCAGTACTGAGGGAGTGCTGCACTATCAGAGAGTCACTACTGAGGGAGGGCTGCACTGAAAGAGGGACAGTACTGACGGAGTGCTGCACTCTCAGAGGGTCAGTCCTGAAGGAGTGCTGCAATGTCAGATGTTCAGGACTGAGGGAGTGCTGCACTGTCGGGGGACAGTATTGAGGGTGTGCTGCACTGTCAGAGAGTCAGTACTGAGGGAGTGCTGCACAGTCAGAGGGTCAGTACTGAGGGAGTGCTGCACTGTCAGAGGGTCAGTACTGAGGGAGAGCTGCACTGTCAGAGGGTCAGTACTGAGGGAGAGCGTCACTGTCAGAGGGTCAGTACTGAGGGAGTGCTGCACTGTCAGAGGGTCAGTACTGAGGGAGTGCCGCACTGTCCGAGCGTCAGTACTGAGGGAATGCTCCCCTGTCAGATCGTCTGTGCTGAGGGAGTGCTGCACTGTCAGAGGGTATGTGCTGAGGGAGTGCTGCACTGTCAGAGGGTCTGTGCTGAGGGAGTGCTACACTATCAGAGTGTGAATACTGAGAAAGGGCTGCACTGTCAGAGGGTCAGTACTGAGGGAGGGCTGCACTGTCAGAGGGTCAGTACTGAAGGAGAGCTGCACTGTCAGAGGGTCAGGACTGAAGGAATGCTGCACTGTCAGAGGGTCAGGACTGAGGGAGTGCTGCACTGTCAGAGGGTCAGTACTGAGGGAGTGCCGCACAGTCCGAGCGTCAGTACTGAGGGAATGCTCCCCAGTCAGACCGTCTGTGCTGAGGGAGTTCAGCACTGTCAGAGGGTCTGTGCTGCGGGAGTGCTACACTATCAGAGGGTGAATACTGAGAAAGGGCTGCACTGTCAGAGGTTCAGTACTGAGGGAGGGCTGCACTGTCAGAGGTTCAGTACTGAAGGAGTGCTGCACTGTCAGAGGGACAGGACTGAAGGAATGCTGCACTGTCAGAGGGTCAGGACTGAGGGAGTGCAGCACTGGCAGATGTTCAGGACTGAGGGAGTGCTGCAATTTCAGAGGGTCATGACTGAGCGAGTGCCGCACTGTCAGAGGGTCAATACTGAAGGAGTGCTGCAAAGTCAGAGAGTCAGTACTGAGGGAGTGCTGCACTGTCAGAGGGTCTGTGCTGAGGGAGTGATGAACTGTCAGAGAGTCAGCACTGAGTGAGCACTGCGCTGTCACAGGGTTAGTACTGAGGGAGTGCTGCACTGTCGGAGGGACAGTACTGAGGTAGTACTGCACTGTCAGAGGGTCAGTACCGAGTGAATGCTGCACTGTCAGATGGTCAGTAATGAGGGAGTGCTGCACTGTCAGAGTGTCAGTACCGAGGGAGTGCTGCACTGTCAGAGGGTCAGTACCAAGGGAGTGCTGCACTGTCAGAGGGTCAATACTGAGGGAATGCTGCACTGTCAGAGGGTCAGGCTGAGGGAGTGCTGCACTGTCAGAGGGTCAGTACTGAGGGAGTGCTGCACTGTCAGAGGGTCAGTACTGAGGGAGTGCTACACTATCAGAATGTGAATACTGAGAAAGGGCTGCACTGTCAGGGGGTCAGTACTGAGGGAGGGCTGCACTGTCAGAGGGTCAGGACTGAAGGAATGCTGCACTGTCAGAGGGTCAGGACTGAGGGAGTGCTGCACTGTCAGAGGGTCAGTACTGAGGGAGTGCCGCACAGTCCGAGCGTCAGTACTGAGGGAATGCTCCCCTGTCAGACCGTCTGTGCTGAGGGAGTTCTGCACTGTCAGAGGGTCTGTGCTGAGGGAGTGCTACACTATCAGAGGGTGAATACTGAGAAAGGGCTGCACTGTCAGAGGGTCAGTACTGAGGGTGGGCTGCACTGTCAGAGGTTCAGAACTGAAGGAGTGCTGCACTGTCAGAGGGACAGGACTGAAGGAATGCTGCACTGTCAGAGGGTCAGGACTGAGGGAGTGCAGCACTGGCAGATGTTCAGGACTGAGGGAGTGCTGCAATTTCAGAGGGTCATGACTGAGCGAGTGCCGCACTGTCAGAGGGTCAATACTGAAGGAGTGCTGCAAAGTCAGAGAGTCAGTACTGAGGGAGTGCTGCACTGTCAGAGGGTCTGTGCTGAGGGAGTGATGAACTGTCAGAGAGTCAGCACTGAGTGAGCACTGCGCTGTCACAGCGTTAGTACTGAGGGAGTGCTGCACTGTCGGAGGGACAGTACTGAGATAGTACTGCACTGTCAGAGGGTCAGTACCGAGTGAATGCTGCACTGTCAGATGGTCAGTAATGAGGGAGTGCTGCACTGTCAGAGTGTCAGTACCGAGGGAGTGCTGCACTGTCAGAGGGTCAGTACTGAGGGAATGCTGCACTGTCAGAGGGTCAGGCTGAGGGAGTGCTGCACTCTCTGAGGGTCATTACTGAGGGAGTGCTGCACTCTCAGAGGGTCAGTCCTGAAGGAGTGCTGCAATGTCAGATGTTCAGGACTGAGGGAGTGCTGCACTGTCAGAGGGTCAGTACTGAGGGAGTGCTGCACAGTCAGAGGGTCAGTAATGAGGGTGTGCTGCACTGTCAGAGGGTCAGGACTGAGGGAGTGCTGTACTGTGAGAGGGTCAGTACTGAGGGAGTGCTGCACTGTCAGAGGGTCAGTACTGAGGGAGAGCTGCACTGTCAGAGGGTCAGTACTGAGGGAGAGCTGCACTGTCAGAGTGTCAGTACTGAGGGAGAGCTGCACTGTTAGAGTGTCAGTACTGAGGGAAAGCTGCATTGTCAGAGGGTCAGTACTGAGGGAGTGCTGCACTCTCAGAGGGACAGTACCGAAGGAGTGCTGCAATGTGAGAGGGTCAGTACTGAGGGATTGCTACACTATCAGAGGGTCAATACTGAGGAAGGGCTGCACTTTCAGAGAGTCAGTACTGAAGGAGTGCTGCACTATCAGAGAGTCAGTACTGAGGGAGGGCTGCACTGACAGAGGGACAGTACTGATGGAGTGCTGCACTCTCAGAGGGTCAGTCCTGAAGGAGTTCTGCAATGGCAGATGTTCAGGACTGAGGGAGTGCTGCACTGTCGGGGGACAGTATTGAGGGAGTGCTGCACTGTCAGAGGGTCAGTACGGAGGGAGTGCTGCACAGTCAGAGGGTCAGTACTGAGGGAGTGCTGCACTGTCAGAGGGTCAGTACTGAGGGAGTGCTGCACTGTCAGAGTGTCAGTACTGAGGGAAAGCTGCACTGTCAGAGGGTCTGTGCTGAGGGAGTGCTACACTATCAGAGGGTGAATACTGAGAAAGGGCTGCACTGTCAGAGGGTCAGTACTGAGGGAGGGCTGCACTGTCAGAGGTTCAGTACTGAAGGAGTGCTGCACTGTCAGAGGGACAGGACTGAAGGAATGCTGCACTGTCAGAGGGTCAGGACTGAGGGAGTGCAGCACTGGCAGAGGTTCAGGACTGAGGGAGTGCTGCAATTTCAGAGGGTCATGACTGAGCGAGTGCCGCACTGTCAGAGGGTCAATACTGAAGGAGTGCTGCAAAGTCAGAGAGTCAGCACTGAGGGAGCACTGCGCTGTCACAGTGTCAGTACTGAGGGAGTGCTGCACTGTTGGAGGGACAGTACTGAGGTAGTACTGCACTGTCAGAGGGTCAGTACCGAGTGAATGCTGCACTGTCAGATGGTCAGTAATGAGGGAGTGCTGCACTGTCAGAGTGTCAGTACCGAGGGAGTGCTGCACTGTCAGAGGGTCAGTACCGAGGGAGTGCTGCACTGTCAGAGGGTCTGTACTGAGGGAATGCTGCACTGTCAGAGGGTCAGGCTGAGGGTGTGCTGCACTCTCTGAGGGTCATTACTGAGGGAGTGCTGCACTGTCAGAGGGTCTGTGCTGCGGGAGTGCTACACTATCAGAGTGTGAATACTGAGAAAGGGCTGCACTGTCAGAGGGTCAGTACTGAGGGAGGGCTGCACTGTCAGAGGGTCTGTACTGAAGGAGTGCTGCACTGTCAGAGGGTCAGGACTGAAGGAATGCTGCACTGTCAGAGGGTCAGGACTGAGGGAGTGCTGCACTGTCAGAGGGTCAGTACTGAGGGAGTGCCGCACAGTCCGAGCATCTGTACTGAGGGAATGCTCCCCTGTCAGACCGTCTGTGCTGAGGGAGTTCTGCACTGTCAGAGGGTCTGTGCTGAGGGAGTGCTACACTATCAGAGGGTGAATACTGAGAAAGGGCTGCACTGTCAGATGGTCAGTACTGAGGGAGGGCTGCACTGTCAGAGGGTCAGTACTGAGGGAGAGCTGCACTGTCAGAGGGTCAGTACTGAGGGAGGGCTGCACTGTCAGAGGTTCAGTACTGAAGGAGTGCTGCACTGTCAGAGGGACAGGACTGAAGGAATGCTGCACTGTCAGAGGGTCAGGACTTAGGGAGTGCAGCACTGGCAGATGTTCAGGACTGAGGGAGTGCTGCAATTTCAGAGGGTCATGACTGAGCGAGAGCCGCACAGTCAGTGGGTCAATACTGAAGGAGTGCTGCAAAGTCAGAGAGTCAGTACTGAGGGAGTGCAGCACTGTCAGAGGGTCTGTGCTCAGGGAGTGATGAACTGTCAGAGAGTCAGCAATGAGTGAGCACTGCGCTGTCACAGGGTTAGTACTGAGGGAGTGCTGCACTGTCGGAGGGACAGTACTGAGGTAGTACTGCACTGTCAGAGGGTCAGTACCGAGTGAATGCTGCACTGTCAGATGGTCAGTAATTAGGGAGTGCTGCACTGTCAGAGTGTCAGTACCGAGGGAGTGCTGCACTGTCAGAGGGTCAGTACCGAGGGAATGCTGCACTGTCAGAGGGTCAGTACTGAGGGAATGCTGCACTGTCAGAGGGTCAGGCTGAGGGAGTGCTGCACTCTCTGAGGGTCATTACTGAGGGAGTGCTGCACTGTCAGAGGGTCAGGACTGAGGGTGTGCTGCACTCTCTGAGGGTCATTACTGAGGGAGTGCTGCACTGTCAGAGGGTCTGTGCTGCGGGAGTGCTACACTATCAGTGTGTCAATACTGAGAAAGGGCTGCACTGTCAGAGGGTCAGTACTGAGGGAGGGCTGCACTGTCAGATGGTCAGTACTGAAGGAGTGCTGCACTGTCAGAGGGACAGGACTGAAGGAATGCTGCACTGTCAGAGGGTCAGGACTGAGGGAGTGCAGCACTGGCAGATGTTCAGGACTGAGGGAGTGCTGCAATTTCAGAGGGTCATGACTGAGCGAGTGCCGCACTGTCAGAGGGTCAATACTGAAGGAGTGCTGCAAAGTCAGAGAGTCAGTACTGAGGGAGTGCTGCACTGTCAGAGGGTCTGTGCTGAGGGAGTTATGAACTGTCAGAGAGTTAGCACTGAGTGAGCACTGCGCTGTCACAGGGTTAGTACTGAGGGAGTGCTGCACTGTCGGAGGGACAGTACTGAGGTAGTACTGCACTGTCAGAGAGTCAGGCTGAGGGAGTGCTGCACTCTCTGAGGGTCATTACTGAGGGAGTGCTGCACTGTCAGAGGGTCAGGACTGAGGGTGTGCTGCACTCTCTGAGGGTCATTACTGAGGGAGTGCTGCACTGTCAGAGGGTCTGTGCTGCGGGAGTGCTACACTATCAGAGTGTCAATACTGAGAAAGGGCTGCACTGTCAGAGGGTCAGTACTGAGGGAGGGCTGCACTGTCAGAGGGTCAGTACTGAAGGAGTCCTGCACTCTCAGAGGGTCAGGACTGAAGGAATGCTGCACTGTCAGAGGGTCAGGACTGAGGGAGTGCTGCACTGTCAGAGGGTCAGTACTGAGGGAGTGCCGCACAGTCCGAGCGTCAGTACTGAGGGAATGCTCCCCTGTCAGACCGTCTGTGCTGAGGGAGTTCTGCACTGTCAGAGGGTCTGTGCTGAGGGAGTGCTACACTATCAGAGGGTGAATACTGAGAAAGGGCTGCACTGTCAGAGGGTCAGTACTGAGGGAGGGCTGCACTGTCAGAGGTTCAGTACTGAAGGAGTGCTGCACTGTCAGAGGGACAGGACTGAAGGAATGCTGCACTGTCAGAGGGTCAGGACTGAGGGAGTGCAGCACTGGCAGATGTTCAGGACTGAGGGAGTGCTGCAATTTCAGAGGGTCATGACTGAGCGAGTGCCGCACTGTCAGAGGGTCAATACTGAAGGAGTGCTGCAAAGTCAGAGAGTCAGTACTGAGGGAGTGCTGCACTGTCAGAGGGTCTGTGCTGAGGGAGTGATGAACTGTCAGAGAGTCAGCACTGAGTGAGCACTGCGCTGTCACAGGGTTAGTACTGAGGGAGTGCTGCACTGTCGGAGGGACAGTACTGAGGTAGTACTGCACTGTCAGAGGGTCAGTACCGAGTGAATGCTGCACTGTCAGATGGTCAGTAATGAGGGAGTGCTGCACTGTCAGTGTGTCAGTACCGAGGGAGTGCTGCACTGTCAGAGGGTCAGTACGGAGGGAGTGCTGCACTGTCAGAGGGTCAGTACTGAGGGAATGCTGCAATGTCAGATGTTCAGGACTGAGGGAGTGCTGCACTGTCGGGGGACAGTATTGAGGGAGTGCTGCACTGTCAGAGGGTCAGTACTGAGGGAGTGCTGCACAGTCAGAGGGTCAGTAATGAGGGTGTGCTGCACTGTCAGAGGGTCAGTACTGAGGGAGTGCTGTACTGTGAGAGGGTCAGTACTGAGGGAGTGCTGCACTGTCAGAGGGTCAGTACTGAGGGAGAGCTGCACTGTCAGAGGGTCAGTACTGAGGGAGAGCTGCACTGTCAGAGTGTCAGTACTGAGGGAGAGCTGCACTATTAGAGTGTCAGTACTGAGGGAAAGCTGCATTGTCAGAGGGTCAGTACTGAGGGAGTGCTGCACTGTCAGAGGGACAGTACCGAAGGAGTGCTGCAATGTGAGAGGGTCAGTACTGAGGGATTGCTACACTATCAGAGGGTCAATACTGAGGAAGGGCTGCACTTTCAGAGAGTCAGTACTGAAGGAGTGCTGCACTATCAGAGAGTCAGTACTGAGGGAGGGCTGCACTGACAGAGGGACAGTACTGATGGAGTGCTGCACTCTCAGAGGGTCAGTCCTGATGGAGTGCTGCAAAGTCAGATGTTCAGGACTGAGGGAGTGCTGCACTGTTGGGGGACAGTATTGAGGGAGTGCTGCACTGTCAGAGGGTCAGTACTGAGGGAGTGCTGCACAGTCAGAGGGTCAGTACTGAGGGAGGGCTGCACTGTCAGAGGGTCTGTGCTGAGGGAGTGCTACACTATCAGAGGGTGAATACTGAGAAAGGGCTGCACTGTCAGAGGGTCAGTACTGAGGGAGGGCTGCACTGTCAGAGGTTCAGTACTGAAGGAGTGCTGCACTGTCAGAGGGACAGGACTGAAGGAATGCTGCACTGTCAGAGGGTCAGGACTGAGGGAGTGCAGCACTGGCAGATGTTCAGGACTGAGGGAGTGCTGCAATTTCAGAGGGTCATGACTGAGCGAGTGCCGCACTGTCAGAGGGTCAATACTGAAGGAGTGCTGCAAAGTCAGAGAGTCAGTACTGAGGGAGTGCTGCACTGTCAGAGGGTCTGTGCTGAGGGAGTTATGAACTGTCAGAGAGTCAGCACTGAGTGAGCACTGCGCTGTCACAGGGTTAGTACTGAGGGAGTGCTGCACTGTCGGAGGGACAGTACTGAGGTAGTACTGCACTGTCAGAGGGTCAGTACCGAGTGAATGCTGCACTGTCAGATGGTCAGTAATGAGGGAGTGCTGCACTGTCAGAGTGTCAGTACCGAGGGAGTGCTGCACTGTCAGAGGGTCAGTACCGAGGGAGTGCTGCACTGTAAGAGGGTCAGTACTGAGGGAATGCTGCACTGTCAGAGGGTCAGTACGGAAGGAGTGCTGCACTGTCAATGGGTCAGTACTGAGGGAGTGCTGCACTGTCAGAGGGTCAGTACGGAAGGAGTGCTGCACTGTCAATGGGTCAGTACTGAGGGAGGGCTGCACTGTCAGAGGGTTAGTAATGAGGGAGTGCTGCACTGTCAGAGGGTCAGTACTGAGGGTGTGCTGCACTATCAGAGGGACAGTACTGAGGGAGTGCTGCACATTCAGAAGGTCAGTACGGAGGGGGTGCTGCACTGTCAGATGTTCAGGACTGAGGGACTGCTGCACTGTTGGGGGGATAGTATTGAGGGATTGCTGCACTGTCAGAGGGTCAATAGTGAGGGAGTACTGCACTGTCAGAGGGACAGTACTGAGGGATTGCTGCACTGTCAGATGGCTTGTGCTGAGGGAATGCTGCACTGTCAGAGGGTCAGGACTGAGGGAGTGCAGCACTGGCAGATGTTCAGGACTGAGGGAGTGCTGCAATTTCAGAGGGTCATGACTGAGCGAGTGCCGCACTGTCAGAGGGTCAATACTGAAGGAGTGCTGCAAAGTCAGAGAGTCAGTACTGAGGGAGTGCTGCACTGTCAGAGGGTCTGTGCTGAGGGAGTTATGAACTGTCAGAGAGTCAGCACTGAGTGAGCACTGCGCTGTCACAGGGTTAGTACTGAGGGAGTGCTGCACTGTCGGAGGGACAGTACTGAGGTAGTACTGCACTGTCAGAGGGTCAGTACTGAGTGAATGCTGCACTGTCAGATGGTCAGTAATGAGGGAGTGCTGCACTGTCAGAGTGTCAGTACCGAGGGAGTGCTGCACTGTCAGAGGGTCAGTACCGAGGGAGTGCTGCACTGTCAGAGGGTCAGGCTGAGGGAGTGCTGCACTCTCTGAGGGTCATTACTGAGGGAGTGCTGCACTGTCAGAGGGTCAGGACTGAGGGTGTGCTGTACTCTCTGAGGGTCATTACTGAGGGAGTGCTGCACTGTCAGAGGGTCATGACTGAGGGAGTGCCGCACTGTCAGAGGGTCAGTACTGAGGGAGTGCTGCACTGTCAGAGAGTCAGTACTGAAGGAGTGCCGCGCTGTCAGAGCGTCAGTACTGAGGGAATGGTCCCCTGTCAGACCGTCTGTGCTGAGGGAGTGCTGCACTGTGAGAGGTTCTGTGCTGAGGGAGAGCTGCACTGTCAGATGGTCAGTACTGAGGGAGTACTGCACTGTCAGAGGGTCAGTACTGAGGGAGTGCTGCATTGTCAGGGGGACAATATTGAGGGAGTGCTGAACTGTGAGAGGGTCAGGACTGAGGGAGTGCTGCACTGTCAGATGGTCAGTACTGAGGCAGTGCTGCACTGTCGGAGGGACAGTACTGAGGTAGTACTGCACTGTCAGAGGGTCAGGCTGAGGGAGTGCTGCACTCTCTGAGGGTCATTACTGAGGGAGTGCTGCACTGTCAGAGGGTCAGGACTGAGGGTATGCTGCACTCTCTGAGGGTCATTACTGAGGGAGTGCTGCACTGTCAGAGGGTCTGTGCTGCGGGAGTGCTACACTATCAGAGTGTCAATACTGAGAAAGGGCTGCACTGTCAGAGGGTCAGTACTGAGGGAGTGCTGCACTGTCAGAGGGTCAGTACTGAAGGAGTCCTGCACTCTCAGAGGGTCAGGACTGAAGGAATGCTGCACTGTCAGAGGGTCAGGACTGAGGGAGTGCTGCACTGTCAGAGGGTCAGTACTGAGGGAGTGCCGCACAGTCCGAGCGTCAGTACTGAGGGAATGCTCCCCTGTCAGACCGTCTGTGCTGAGGGAGTTCTGCACTGTCAGAGGGTCTGTGCTGAGGGAGTGCTACACTATCAGAGGGTGAATACTGAGAAAGGGCTGCACTGTCAGAGGGTCAGTACTGAGGGAGGGCTGCCTTGTCAGAGGTTCAGTACTGAAGGAGTGCTGCACTGTCAGAGGGACAGGACTGAAGGAATGCTGCACTGTCAGACGGTCAGGACTGAGGGAGTGCAGCACTGGCAGATGTTCAGGACTGAGGGAGTGCTGCAATTTCAGAGGGTCATGACTGAGCGAGTGCCGCACTGTCAGAGGGTCAATACTGAAGGAGTGCTGCAAAGTCAGAGAGTCAGTAATGAGGGAGTGCTGCACTGTCAGAGGGTCTGTGCTGCGGGAGTGCTACACTATCAGAGGGTGAATACTGAGAAAGGGCTGCACTGTCAGAGGGTCAGTGCTGAGGGAGTGCTGCACTGTCAGAGAGTCAGCACTGAGGGAGCACTGCGCTGTCACAGGGTCAGTACTGAGGGAGTGCTGCACTGTCGGAGCGACAGTACTGAGGTAGCACTGCACTGTCAGAGAGTCAGTACCGAGTGAATGCTGCACTGTCAGATGGTCAGTACTGAGGGAGTGCTGCACTGTCAGAGGGTCAGTACGGAAGGAGTGCTGCACTGTCAATGGGTCAGTACTGAGGGAGTGCTGCACTGTCAGAGGGTTAGTAATGAGGGAGTGCTGCACTGTCAGAGGGTCAGTACTGAGGGTGTGCTGCACTATCAGAGGGACAGTCCTGAGGGAGTGCTGCACATTCAGAAGGTCAGTACGGAGGGGGTGCTGCACAGTCAGATGTTCAGGACTGAGGGACTGCTGCACTGTTGGGGGGACAGTATTGAGGGATTGCTGCACTGTCAGTGGTCAATAGTGAGGGAGTACTGCACTGTCAGAGGGACAGTACTGAGGGATTGCTGCACTGTCAGATGGCTTGTGCTGAGGGAATGCTGCACTGTCAGAGTGTCAGTTTTGAGGGAGTGCTGCACTGTCAGAGAGTCAGTATTGAGGGAGTGCTGCACTGTCAGAGAGTCAGTATTGAGGGAGTGCTGCACTGTCAGAGGGTCAGTACTGAGGGAGTGCTGCACTGTCAGAGAGTCAGTATTGAGGGAGTGCTGCACTGTCAGAGAGTCAGTATTGAGGGAGTGCTGCACTGTCAGAGGGTCAGTACTGAGGGAGAGCTGCACTGTCAGAGGGTCAGTACTGAGGGAGTGCTGCACTGTCAGAGGGTCAGTACTGAGGGAGTGCTGCACTGTCAGATGGTCAGTACTGAGGGAGTGCTGCACTGTCAGAGTGTCAGTACTGAGAGAGTGCTGCACTGTCAGAGGGTCAGTACTGAGGGAGTGCTGCACTGTCAGAGTGTCAGTACTGAGGGAGTGCTGCACTGTCAGAGGGTCAGTACTGAGGGAGAGCTGCACTGTCAGGGGGTCAGTACTGAGGGAGTGCTGCACTGTCAGAGGGACAGTACTGAGGGAGTGCCGCACTGTCTGGGCATCTGTACTGAGGGAATGCTCCCCTGTCAGACCGTCTGTGCTGAGGGAGTGCTGCACTGTCAGAGGGTCAGTACTTAGGGAATGCTGCATTGTCAGAGTGTCAGTACTGATGGAATGCTGCACTGTCAGAGTGTCAGTACTGAGGGAGTGCTGCACTGTCAGAGGGTCAGTACTGAGGGAGTGCTGCACTGTCAGAGGGTCAGTACTGAGGGAGTGCTGCACTGTCAGAGGGTCAGTACTGAGGGAGAGCTGCACTGTCAGAGGGTCAGGACTGAGGGAGTGCTGCACTGTCAGAGGGTCAGTTCTGAGGGAGTGCCGCACAGTCCGAGCGTCAGTACTGAGGGAATGCTCCCCTGTCAGACCGTCTGTGCTGAGGGAGTTCTGCACTGTCAGAGGGTCTGTGCTGAGGGAGTGCTACACTATCAGAGGGTGAATACTGAGAAAGGGCTGCACTGTCAGAGGGTCAGTACTGAGGGAGGGCTGCACTGTCAGAGGTTCAGTACTGAAGGAGTGCTGCACTGTCAGAGGGACAGGACTGAAGGAATGCTGCACTGTCAGAGGGTCAGGACTGAGGGAGTGCAGCACTGGCAGATGTTCAGGACTGAGGGAGTGCTGCAATTTCAGAGGGTCATGACTGAGCGAGTGCCGCACTTTCAGAGGGTCAATACTGAAGGAGTGCTGCAAAGTCAGAGAGTCAGTACTGAGGGAGTGCTGCACTGTCAGAGGGTCTGTGCTGAGGGAGTGATGAACTGTCAGAGAGTCAGCACTGAGTGAGCACTGCGCTGTCACAGGGATAGTACTGAGGGAGTGCTGCACTGTCGGAGGGACAGTACTGAGGTAGTACTGCACTGTCAGAGGGTCAGTACCGAGTGAATGCTGCACTGTCAGAGGGTCAGTACCGAGGGAGTGCTGCACTGTCAGAGGGTCAGTACCGAGGGAGTGCTGCACTGTCAGAGGGTCAGTACCGAGGGAGTGCTGCACTGTCAGAGGGTCAATACTGAGGGAATGCTGCACTGTCAGAGGGTCAGGCTGAGGGAGTGCTGCACTCTCTGAGGGTCATTACTGAGGGAGTGCTGCACTGTCAGAGGGTCTGGACTGAGGGAGTGCTGCACTGTCAGAGGGTCAGGACTGAGGGAGTGCCGCACTGTCAGATAGTCAGTACTGAGGGAGCACTGCACTGTCACAGGGTCAGTACTGAGGAGTGCAGCACAGTCAGACGGACAGTACTGAGGGAGTGCTGCCCTGTCAGAGTGTCAGTACTGAGTGAGTGCCGCACTGTCAGAGAGTCAGTACTGAGGGAGTGCCGCACTGTCGGAGCGTCAGTACTGAGGGAATGCTCCCCTGTCAGACCGTCTGTGCTGAGGGAGTGCTGCACTGTGTGACGGTCTGTGCTGAGGGAGTGCTGCACTGTCAGAGGGTCAGTACTGAGGGAGTACTGCACTGTCAGAGGGTCAGTACTGAGGGAGTGCTGCACTGTCAGCGAGTCAGTACTGAGGTAACACAGCACTGTCAGAGGGTCAGTACTGAAGTAAAACTGCATTGTCAGAGGGTCAGTACCGAGGGATTGCTGCACTGTCAGAGGGTCAGTGCTGAGGGAGTGCTGCACTGTCAGAGACTCAGCACTGAGGGAGCACTGCACTGTCACAGGGTCAGTACTGAGGGAGTGCTGCCCTGTCGGAGGGACAGTACTGAGGTAGCACTGCACTGTCAGAGGGTCTGTACCGAGTGAATGCTGCACTGTCAGATGGTCAGTACTGAGGGAGTGCTGCAATGTCAGAGTGTCAGTACCGAGGGAGTGCTGCAATGTCAGAGGGTCAGTACGGAGGGAGTGCTGCACTGTCAATGGGTCAGTACTGAGGGAGTGCTGCAGTGTCAGAGGGTGAGTAATGAGGGAGTGCTGCACTGTCAGAGGGTCAGTACTGAGGGTGTGCTGCACTGTCAGATGGTCAGGACTGAGGGAGTGCTGCACTGTCGGGGGGACAGTATTGAGGGAGTGCTGCACTGTCAGAGGGTCAATAGTGAGGGAGTACTGCACTGTCAGAGGGACAGTACTGAGGGATTGCTGCACTGTCAGATGGTTTGTGCTGAGGGAATGCTGCATTGTCAGAGTGTCAGTACTGAGGGATTGCTGCACTGTCAGATGGTTTGTGCTGAGGGAATGCTGCATTGTCAGAGTGTCAGTACTGAGGGAGTGCTGCACTTTCAGAGTGTCAGTACTGAGGGAGTGCTGCACTGTCAGAGGGTCAGTACTGAGGGAGTGCTGCACTTTCAGAGGGTCAGTACTGAGGGAGAGCTGCACTGTCAGAGGTTCAGTACTGAGGGAGAGCTGCACTGTCAGAGGGTCAGTACTGAGGGAGTGCTGTACTGTCAGAGGGACAGTACTGAGGGAGTGCTACACTATCAGAGGGTTAATACTGAGGAAGGGCTGCCCTGTCAGAGGGTCAGTACTGAAGGAATGCTGCACTGTCAGAGAGTCAGTACTGAGGGAGGGCTGCACTGTCAGAGGGACAGTACTGAGGGAGTGCTGTACTCTCAGAGGGTGAGTACTGAGGGAGTGCTGCACTGTCAGAGGGTCAGGAATGAGGGAGCGCTGCACAGTCAGAGGGTCAGTACTGAGGCAGTGCAGCACTTGCAGATGGTCAGGACTGAGGGAGCGCTGCACTGTCAGAGGGTCATGACTGAGTTAGTGCCGCACTGTCAGAGGGTCAGTTCTGAGGGAGTGCTGCAATGTCAGAGTCATTACTGAGGGAGCACTGCGCTGTCACAGGGTCAGTACTGAGGAGTGCAGCACAGCCAGACGGACAGTACTGAGGGAGTGCTGCCCTGTCAGAGGGTCAGTACTGAGGGAGTACTGCACTGTCAGAGGGTCAGTACTGAGGGAGTGCTGTATTGTCAGGGGGACAGTTTTGAGGGAGTGCTGAACTGTGAGAGGGTCAGGACTGAGGGAGTGCTGCACTGTCAGAGGGTCAGTACTGAGGGAGTGCTGCACTGGCAGAGGGTCAGTACGGACGGAGTGCTGCACTGTCAGAGGGTCAGTACTGAGGGAGTGCTGCACTGGCAGAGGGTCAGTACTGAGGGAGTGCTGCACTGTCAGAAGGTCAGTGCTGAGGGAATCCTGCACTGTCAAAGGGTCAGTACTGAGGGAGTGCTACACTATCAGATGGTCAATAGTGAGGAGGGGATGCACTGTCATAGGGTCAATGCTGAAGGAGTGCTGCACTGTCAGAGAGTCAGTACTGAGGCAGTGCAGCACTTGCAGATGGTCAGGACTGAGGGAGTGCTGCACTGTCAGAGGGTCATGACTGAGGGAGTGCCGCACTGTCAGAGGGTCAGTTCTGAGGGAGTGCTGCAATGTCAGAGTCATTACTGAGGGAGCACTGCGCTGTCACAGGGTCAGTACTGAGGAGTGCAGCACAGTCAGACGGACAGTACTGAGGGAGTGCTGCCCTGTCAGAGGGTCAGTACTGAGGGAGTACTGCACTGTCAGAGGGTCAGTACTGAGGGAGTGCTGCATTGTCAGGGGGACAGTTTTGAGGGAGTGCTGAACTGTGAGAGGGTCAGGACTGAGGGAGTGCTGCACTGTCAGAGGGTCAGTACTGAGGGAGTGCTGCACTGTCAGAGGGTCAGTACTGAGGGAGTGCTGCACTGTCAGAGAGTCAGTACTGAGGTAGCACTGCACTGTCAGAGGGTCAGTACTGAGGTAGCAGAGCATTGTCAGAGTGTCAGTTCCGAGGGAGTGCTGCACTGTCAGAGGGTCAGTGCTGGGGGAGTGCTGCACTGTCAGAGGGTCAGTACTGAGGGAGTGCTGCCCTGGCAGAGGGTCAGTACGGACGGAGTGCTGCACTGTCAGAGGGTCAGTACTGAGGGAGTGCTGCACTGGCAGAGGGTCAGTACTGAGGGAGTGCTGCACTGTCAGAAGGTCAGTGCTGAGGGAATCCTGCACTGTCAAAGGGTCAGTACTGAGGGAGTGCTACACTATCAGATGGTCAATAGTGAGGAGGGGATGCACTGTCAGAGGGTCAATACTGAAGGAGTGCTGCATTGTCAGAGAGTCAGTACTGAGGGAGTGCTGCACTGTCAGAGGGTCAGTAATGAAGGAGTGCTGCACTGTCAGAGGGTCAGTATTGATGGAGTGCTGCACTGGCAGAGGGTCAGTACTGAGGGAGTGCTGCACTGTCAGAAGGTCAGTGCTGAGGGAATCCCGCACTGTCAAAGGGTCAGTACTGAGGGAGTGCTACACTATCAGATGGTCAATAGTGAAGAAGGGATGCACTGTCAGAGGGTCAATACTGACGGAGTGCTGCATTGTCAGAGAGTCAGTACTGAGGGTGTGCTGTACTCTCTGAGGGTCATTACTGAGGGAGTGCTGCACTGTAAGAGGGTCATGACTGAGGGAGTGCCGCACTGTCAGAGGGTCAGTACTGAGGGAGTGCTGCACTGTCAGAGAGTCAGTACTGAAGGAGTGCCGCGCTGTTAGAGAGTCAGTACTGAGGGAGTGCCGCACTGTCAGAGCGTCAGTACTGAGGGAATGGTCCCCTGTCAGACCGTCTGTGCTGAGGGAGTGCTGCACTGTGAGAAGGTTTGTGCTGAGGGAGAGCTGCACTGTCAGATGGTCAGTACTGAGGGAGTACTGCACTGTCAGAGGGTCAGTACCGAGGGATTGCTGCACTGTCAGAGGGTCAGTGCTGAGGGAGTGCTGCACTGTCAGAGAGTCAGCACTGAGGGAGCACTGCGCTGTCACAGGGTTAGTACTGAGGGAGTGCTGCACTGTCGGAGGGACAGTACTGAGGTAGCACTGCACTGTCAGAGGGTCAGTACCGAGTGAATGCTGCACTGTCAGATGGTCAGTACTGAGGGAGTGCTGCACTGTCAGAGGGTCAGTACGGAAGGAGTGCTGCACTGTCAATGGGTCAGTACTGAGGGAGTGCTGCACTGTCAGAGGGTTAGTAATGAGGGAGTGCTGCACTGTCAGAGGGTCAGTACTGAGGGTGTGCTGCACTATCAGAGGGACAGTACTGAGGGAGTGCTGCACATTCAGAAGGTCAGTACGGAGGGGGTGCTGCACTGTCAGATGTTCAGGACTGAGGGACTGCTGCACTGTTGGGGGGACAGTATTGAGGGATTGCTGCACTGTCAGAGGGTCAATAGTGAGGGAGTACTGCACTGTCAGAGGGACAGTACTGAGGGATTGCTGCACTGTCAGATGGTTTGTGCTGAGGGAATGCTGCACTGTCAGAGTGTCAGTTTTGAGGGAGTGCTGCACTGTCAGAGAGTCAGTATTGAGGGAGTGCTGCACTGTCAGAGAGTCAGTATTGAGGGAGTGCTGCACTGTCAGAGGATCAGTACTGAGGGAGTGCTGCACTGTCAGAGGTTCAGTACCGAGGGAATGCTGCACTGTCAGAAGGTCAGTACTGAGGGAGTGCTGCACTGTCAGAGGGTCAGTACTGAGGGAGAGCTGCACTGTCAGAGGGTCAGTACTGAGGTAGTGCTGCACTGTCTGAGTGACAGTACTGAGGGAGTGCCGCACTGTCTGAGCATCTGTACTGAGGGAATGCTCCCCTGTCAGTCCGTCTGTGCTGAGGGAGTGCTGTACTGTCAGAGGGTCTGTGCTGAGGGAGTGCTACACTATCAGAGGGTCAATACTGTGGAACGGCTGCACTGTCAGAGAGTCAGTACTGAGGGAGGGCTGCACTGTCAGAGGGACAGTACTGAGGGAGTGCTGCACTCTCAGAGGGTCAGTGCTGAGGGAGTAATGCACTGTCAGAGGGTCAGGACTGAGGGAGTGCTGCACTGGCAGATGTTCAGGACTGAGGGAGTGCTGTACTATCAGAGGGTCATGACTGAGGGAGTGCCGCACTGTCAGAGGGTCAGTACTGAGGGAGTGCTGCACTGTCAGAGAGTCAGTACTGAGGGAGCACTGCGCTGTCACAGGGTCAGTACTGAGGAGTGCAGCACAGTCAGACGGACAGTACTGAAGGATAGCTGCCCTGTCAGAGTGTCAGTACGGAGGGAGTGCCGCACTGTCAGAGAGTCAGTACTGAGGGAGTGCCGCACTGTCAGAGTGTCAGTACTGAGGGAATGCTCCCCTGTCAGACCGTCTGTGCTGAGGGAATGCTGTACTGTCAGAGGGTCTGTGCTGAGGGAGTGCTGCACTGTCAGGGAGGCAGTATTGAGGGAGTGCTGCACTGTCAGAGGGTCAGTACTGAGGTAGCACTGCATTGACAGAGGGTCAGTACCGAGGGAGTGCTGCACTGTCAGAGGGTCAGGGCTGAGGGAGTGCTGCACTGTCAGAGGGTCAGTACTGAGGGAGTGCTGCACTGTCAGAGGGTCACTACGGACGGAGTGCTGCACTGTCAGATGGTCTGTGCTGAGGGAATCCTGCACTATCAAAGGGTCAGTACTGAGGGAGTGCTGCACTGTCAGATGGTCAGTACTGAGGGTGTGCTGCACTGTCAGAGGGTCAGTACCGAGGGAATGCTGCACTGTCAGAAGGTCAGTACTGAGGGAGTGCTGCACTGTCAGATGGTCAGTACTGAGGGAGAGCTGCACTGTCAGAGGGTCAGTACTGAGGTAGCGCTGCACTGTCAGAGGCTCAATACTGAGGGGGAGCAGCAATGTCAGAGGGTCAGTACTGAGGGATTGCTGCACTGTCAGAGAGTCAGCACTGAGGGAGCACTGCGCTGTCACAGGGTCAGTACTGAGGGAGTGCTGCACTGTCAGAGGGTCAGTACCGAGTGAATGCTGCACTGTCAGAGTGTCAGTACTGAGGGACTGCTGCACTGTCAGAGGGTCAGTACTGAGGGAGTGCTGCACTGTCAGAGGGTCAGTACCGAGGGAATGCTGCACTGTCAGAGGGTCAGTACTGAGGGAGTGCTGCAATGTCAGAGGGTCAGTACTGAGGGAGTGCTGCACTGTCAGAGAGTCAGCACTGAGGGAGCACTGCGCTGTCAGAGGGTCAGTACTGAGGGAGTGCTGCACTGTCAGAGGGTCAGTACTGAGGGAGTGCTGCACTGTCAGAGGGTCAGTACCGAGGGAATGCTGCACTGTCAGAGGGTCAGTACTGAGGGAGTGCTGCACTGTCAGAGGGTCAGTACTGAGGGAGTGCTGCACTGTCAGAGAGTCAGCACTGAGGGAGCACTGCGCTGTCACAGGGTCAGTACTGAGAGAGTGCTGCACTGTCAGAGGGTCAGTACTGAGGGAGTGCTGCAATGTCAGATGGTCAGTACTGAGGGAGTGCTGCACTGTCAGAGGGTCAGTACTGAGGGAATGCTGCACTGTCAGAAGGTCAGTACTGAGGGAGTGCTGCACTGTCAGAGGGTCAGTACTGAGGGAGAGCTGCAATGTCAGAGGGTCAGTACTGAGGGATTGCTGCACTGTCAGAGTGTCAGCACTGAGGGAGCACTGCGCTGTCACAGGGTCAGTACTGAGGGAGTGCTGCACTGTCAGAGAGTCAGTACCGAGTGAATGCTGCACTGTCAGAGGGTGAGTACTGAGGGAGTGCTGCACTGTCAGAGGGTCAGTACTGAGGGAGTGCTGCACTGTCAGAGGGTCTGTACCGAGGGAATGCTGCACTGTCAGAGGGTCAGTACTGAGGGAGAGCTGCACTGTCTGAGGGTCAGTACTGAGGGAGAGCTGCACTGTCAGAGGGTCAGTACTGAGATACTGCTGCACTGTCAGAGGCTCAATACTGAGGGAGAGCTGCAATGTTAGAGAGTCTGTACTGAGGGAATGCTGCACTGTCAGAGGGTCAGTATCGAGGGAGTGCTGCACTGTCAGAGTGTCAGTACTGAGGGAGCTCTGCACTGTCAGAGGGTCCGTACTGAGTGATTGCTGCATTGTCAGAGGGTAAGTACTGAGGAAGTGCTGCACTGTCAGAGGGTCTGTACTGAGGGAGAGCTGCACTGTCAGAGGGTCAGTACTGCGGGAGTGCTGCACTGTCTGAGGGACAGTACTGAGGGAGTGCCGCACTGTCTGAGCATCTGTACTGAGGGAATGTTCCCCTGTCAGACCGTCTGTGCTGAGGGAGTGCTGTACTGTCAGAGGGTCTGTGCTGAGGGAGTGCTACACTATCAGAGGGTCAATACTGAGGAAGGTCTGCACTGTCAGAGAGTCAGTACTGAGGGAGGGCTGCACTGTCAGAGGGACAGTACTGAGGGAGTGCTGCACTCTCAGAGGGTCAGTACTGAGGGAGTAATGCACTGTCAGAGGGTCAGGACTGAGGGAGTGCAGCACTGGCAGATGTTCAGGACTGAGCGAGATCTGCTTTATCAGAGGGTCATGACTGAGGGAGTGCCGCACTGTCAGAGGGTCAGTACTGAGGGAGTGCTGCACTGTCAAAGAGTCATTACTGAGGGAGCACTGCTCTGTCACAGGGTCAGTACTGAGGTAACACAGCACTGTCAGACGGACAGTACTGAGGGAGAGCTGCCCTGTCAGAGTGTCAGTACGGAGGGAGTGCCGCACTGTCAGAGAGTCAGTACTGAGGGAGTGCCGCACTGTCAGAGTGTCAGTACTGAGTGAATGCTCCCCTGTCAGACCGTCTGTGCTGAGGGAATGCTGTACTGTCAGAGGGTCTGTGCTGAGGGAGTGCTGCACTGTCAGGGGGGCAGTATTGAGGGAGTGCTGCGCTGTCAGAGGGTCAGTACTGAGGTAGCACTGCATTGTCATAGGGTCAGTACCGAGGGAGTGCTGCCCTGTCAGAGGGTCAGGGCTTAGGGAGTGCTGCACTGTCAGAGGGTCAGTGCTGAGGGAGTGCTGCACTGTCAGAGGGTCAGTACTGAGGGAGTGCTGCACTGTCAGAGGGTCAGTACTGAGGGAGAGCTGCACTGTCAGATGGTCTGTGCTGAGGGAATCCTGCACTATCAAAGGGTCAGTACTGAGGGAGTGCTGCACTGTCAGATGGTCAGTACTGAGGGAGTGCTGCACTGTCAGAGGGTCAGTACCGAGGAAATGCTGCACTGTCAGAAGGTCAGTACTGAGGGAGTGCTGCACTGTCAGAGGGTCAGTACTGAGGGAGAGCCGCACTGTCAGAGGGTCAGTACTGAGGTAGTGCTGCACTGTCAGAGGGTCAGTACTGAGGGAGTGCTGCACTGTCAGATGGTCCGTACTGAGGGAGTACTGCAATGTCAGAGGGTCAGTACTGAGGGATTGCTGGACTGTCAGAGTGTCAGTACTGAGGGAGCTCTGCACTGTCAGATGGTCCGTACTGAACGAGTGCTGCATTGTCAGAGGGTCAGTACTGAGGGAGTGCTGCACTGTCAGAGGGTCAGTACTGAGGGAGTGCCGCACTGTTGAGCATCTGTACTGAGGGAATGCTCCCCTGTCAGAGCGTCTGTTCTGAGGGAGTGCTGTACTGTCAGAGGGTCTGTGCTGATGGAGTGCTACACTATCAGAGGGTCAATACTGAGGAAGGGCTGCACTGTCAGATCGTCAGTACTGAAGGAGTGCTGCACTGTCAGAGAGTCAGTACTGAGGTGGGGCTGCACTGTCAGAGGTACAGTATTGAGGGAGAGCTGCAATGTCAGAGAGTCTGTACTGAGGGAGTGCTGCACTGTCAGAGGGTCAGTACTGAGGGAGTGCTGCACTGTCAGAGTGTCAGTACTGAGGGAGCTCTGCACTGTCAGAGGGTCAGTACTGAGCGATTGCTGCATTGTCAGAGGGTCAGTACTGAGGGAGTGCTGCACTGTTAGAGGGTCAGTACTGAGGGAGAGCTGCACTGTCAGAGGGTCAGCACTGAGGGAGAGCTGCACTGTCAGAGGGTCAGTACTGCGGGAGTGCTGCACTGTCTGAGGGACAGTACTGAGGGAGTGCCGCACTGTCTGAGCATCTGCACTGAGGGAATGCTCCCCTGTCAGACCGTCTGGGCTCAATACTGAGGGAGAGCTGCAATGTCAGAGGGTCAGTACTGAGGGATTGCTGCACTGTCAGAGAGTCAGCACTGAGGGAGCACTGCGCTGTCACAGGGTCAGTACTGAGATAGTGCTGCACTGTCAGAGGGTCAGTACCGAGTGAATGCTGCACTGTCAGAGGGTCAGTACTGAGGGAGTGCTGCACTGTAAGATGGTCAGTACTGAGGGAGTGCTGCACTATCAGAGGGTCAGTACCGAGGGAATGCTGCACTGTCAGAGGGTCAGTACTGAGGGAGTGCTGCAATGTCAGAGGGTCAGTACTGAGCGATTGCTGCATTGTCAGAGGGTCAGTACTGAGGGAGAGCTGCAATGTCAGAGAGTCTGTACTGAGGGAGTGCTGCACTGTCAGAGGGTCAGTACTGAGGGAGTGCTGCACTGTCAGGGTTTCAGTACTGAGGGAGCTCTGCACTGTCAGAGGGTCCGTACTGAGCGAGTGCTGCATTGTCAGAGGGTCAGTACTGAGGGAGTGCTGCACTGTCAGAGGGTCAGTTCTGAGGGAATGCTGCACTGTCAGAAGGTCAGTACTGAGGGAGTGCTGCACTGTCAGATGGTCAGTACTGAGGGAGAGCTGCACTGTCAGAGGGTCAGTACTGAGGTAGCGCTGCACTGTCAGAGGCTCAATACTGAGGGAGAGCTGCAATGTCAGAGGGTCAGTACTGAGGGATGGCTGCACTGTCAGAGAGTCAGCACTGAGGGAGCACTGCGCTGTCACAGGGTCAGTACTGAGGGAGTGCTGCACTGTCAGAGGGTCAGTACCGAGTGAATGCTGCACTGTCCGAGTGTCAGTACTGAGGGAGTGCTGCACTGTCAGAGTGTCAGTACCGAGGGAATGCTGCACTGTCAGAGGGTCAGTACTGAGGGAGTGCTGCATTGTCAGAGGGTCAGTACTGAGGGAGTGCTGCACTGTCAGAGGGTCAGTACCGAGGGAATGCTGCACTGTCAGAGGGTCAGTACTGAGGGAGTGCTGCAATGTCAGAGGGTCAGTACTGAGGGAGAGCTGCACTGTCAGAGGGTCAGTGCTGAGGGAGTGCTGCACTGTCAGAGGGTCAGTACTGTGGGAGTGCTGCACTGTCAGAGGGTCACTACGGACGGAGTGCTGCACTGTCAGATGGTCTGTGCTGAGGGAATCCTGCACTATCAAAGGGTCAGTACTGAGGGAGTGCTGCACTGTCAGATGGTCAGTACTGAGGGAGTGCTGCACTGTCAGAGGTTCAGTACCGAGGGAATGCTGCACTGTCAGAAGGTCAGTACTGAGGGAGTGCTGCACTGTCAGAGGGTCAGTACTGAGGGAGAGCTGCACTGTCAGAGGGTCAGTACTGAGGTAGTGCTGCACTGTCAGAGGGTCAGTACCGAGTGAATGCTGCACTGTCAGAGTGTCAGTACTGAGGGAGTGCTGCACTGTCAGAGGGTCAGGACCGAGGGAATGCTGCACTGTCAGAGGGTCAGTACTGAGGGAGTGCTGCACTGTCAGAGGGTCAGTACTGAGGGAATGCTGCACTGTCAGAGGGTCAGTACTGAGGGAGTGCTGCACTGTCAGAGGGTCAGTACTGAGGGAGTGCTGCACTGTCAGAGGGTCAGTACCGAGGGAATGCTGCACTGTCAGAGGGTCAGTACTGAGGGAGTGCTGCAATGTCAGAGGGTCAGTACTGAGGGAGAGCTGCACTGTCAGAGGGTCAGTGCTGAGGGAGTGCTGCACTGTCAGAGGGTCAGTACTGAGGGAGTGCTGCACTGTCAGAGGGTCACTACGGACGGAGTGCTGCACTGTCAGATGGTCTGTGCTGAGGGAATCCTGCACTAACAAAGGGTCAGTACTGAGGGAGTGCTGCACTGTCAGATGGTCAGTACTGAGGGAGTGCTGCACTGTCAGAATATCAGTACTGAGGGAATGCTGCACTGTCAGAAGGTCACTACTGAGGGAGTGCTGCACTGTCAGAGGGTCAGTACTGAGGTAGTGCTGCACTGTCTGAGCATTTGTACTGAGGGAATGCTCCCCTGTCAGACCATCTGTGCTGAGGGAGTGCTGTACTGTCAGAGGGTCTGTGCTGAGGGAGTGCTACACTATCAGAGGGTCAATACTGTGGAAGGGCTGCACTGTCAGAGAGTCAGTACTGAGGGAGGGCTGCACTGTCAGAGGGACAGTACTGAGGGAGTGCTGCACTCTCAGAGGGTCAGTACTGAGGGAGTAATGCACTGTCACAGGGTCAGGACTGAGGGAGTGCAGCACTGGCAGATGTTCAGGACTGAGGGAGTGCTGTACTATCAGAGGGTCATGACTGATGGAGTGCCGCACTGTCAGAGGGTCAGTACTGAGGGAGTGCTGCACTGTCAGAGGGTCACTACGGACGGAGTGCTGCACTGTCAGATGGTCTGTGCTGAGGGAATCCTGCACTATCAAAGGGTCAGTACTGAGGGAGTGCTGCACTGTCAGAGGGTCACTACGGACGGAGTGCTGCACTGTCAGATGGTCTGTGCTGTGGGAATCCTGCACTATCAAAGGGTCAGTACTGAGGGAGTGCTGCACTGTCAGATGGTCAGTACTGAGGGAGAGCTGCACTGTCAGAGGGTCAGTACTGAGGTAGCGCTGCACTGTCAGAGGCTCAATACTGAGGGAGAGCTGCAATGTCAGAGGGTCAGTACTGAGGGATTGCTGCACTGTCAGAGAGTCAGCACTGAGGGAGCACTGCGCTGTCACAGGGTCAGTACTGAGGGAGTGCTGCACTGTCAGAGGGTCAGTACCGAGTGAATGCTGCACTGTCAGAGGGTCAGTACTGAGGGAGTGCTGCACTGTCAGAGGGTCAGTACTGAGGGAGTGCTGCACTGTCAGATGGTCAGTACTGAGGGAGAGCTGCACTGTCAGAGGGTCAGTACTGAGGTAGCGCTGCACTGTCAGAGGCTCAATACTGAGGGAGAGCTGCAATGTCAGAGGGTCAGTACTGAGGGATTGCTGCACTGTCAGAGAGTCAGCACTGAGGGAGCACTGCGCTGTCACAGGGTCAGTACTGAGGGAGTGCTGCACTGTCAGAGGGTCAGTACCGAGTGAATGCTGCACTGTCAGAGGGTCAGTACTGAGGGAGTGCTGCACTGTCAGAGGGTCAGTACTGAGGGAGTGCTGCACTGTCAGAGGGTCAATACTGAGGGAATGCTGCACTGTCAGAGGGTCAGGCTGAGGGAGTGCTGCACTCTCTGAGGGTCAGTACTGAGGGAGTGCTGCACTGTCTGAGGGTCAGTACTGAGGGAGTGCTGCACTGTCAGAGGGTCAGTACCGAGGGAATGCTGCACTGTCAGAGGGTCAGTACTGAGGGAGTCCTGCACTGTCAGATGGTCAGTACTGAGGGAGTGCTGCACTGTCAGAGGGTCAGTACCGAGGGAATGCTGCACTGTCAGAGGGTCAGTACTGAGGGAGTGCTGCAATGACAGAGGGTCAGTACTGAGGGAGAGCTGCACTGTCAGAGGGTCAGTGCTGAGGGAGTGCTGCACTGTCAGAGGGTCACAACGGACGGAGTGCTGCACTGTCAAATGGTCTGTGCTGAGGTAATCCTGCACTATCAAAGGGTCAGTACTGAGGGAGTGCTGCACTGTCAGATGGTCAGTACTGAGGGAGTGCTGCACTGTCAGAAGTTCAGTACCGAGGGAATGCTGCACTGTCAGAAGGTCAGTACTGAGGGAGTGCTGCACTATCAGAGGGTCAGTACTGAGGGAGAGCTGCACTGTCAGAGGGTCAGTACTGAGGTAGTGCTGCACTGTCAGAGGGTCAGTACCGAGTGAATGCTGCACTGTCAGAGGGTCAGTACTGAGGGGGTGCTGCACTGTCAGAGGGTCAGTACCGAGGGAATGCTGCACTGTCAGAGGGTCAGTACTGAGGGAGTGCTGCACTGTCAGAGGGTCAGTACCGAGGGAATGCTGCACTGTCAGAGGGTCAGTACTGAGGGAGTGCTGCACTGTCAGAGGGTCAGTACTGAGGGAGTGCTGCACTGTCAGAGGGTCAGTACCGAGGGAATGCTGCACTGTCAGAGGGTCAGTACTGAGGGAGTGCTGCAATGTCAGAGGGTCAGTACTGAGGGAGAGCTGCACTGTCAGAGGGTCAGTGCTGAGGGAGTGCTGCACTGTCAGAGGGTCAGTACTGAGGGAGTGCTGCACTGTCAGAGGGTCACTACGGACGGAGTGCTGCACTGTCAGATGGTCTGTGCTGTGGGAATCCTGCACTATCAAAGGGTCAGTACTGAGGGAGTGCTGCACTGTCAGATGGTCAGTACTGAGGGAGTGCTGCACTGTCAGAGGTTCAGTACCGAGGGAATGCTGCACTGTCAGAAGGTCAGTACTGAGGGAGTTCTGCACTGTCAGAGGCTCAGTACTGAGGGAGAGCTGCACTGTCAGAGGGTCAGTACTGAGGTAGTGCTGCACTGTCTGAGCATCTGTACTGAGGGAATGCTCCCCTGTCAGACCATCTGTGCTGAGGGAGTGCTGTACTGTCAGAGGGTCTGTGCTGAGGGAGTGCTACACTATCAGAGGGTCAATACTGTGGAAGGGCTGCACTGTCAGAGAGTCAGTACTGAGGGAGGGCTGCACTGTCAGAGGGACAGTACTGAGGGAGTGCTGCACTCTCAGAGGGTCAGTACTGAGGGAATAATGCACTGTCAGAGGGTCAAGACTGAGGGAGTGCTGCACTGTCAGAGAGTCAGTACTGAGGGAGCACTGCGCTGTCACAGGGTCAGTACTGAGGAGTGCAGCACAGTCAGACGGACAGTACTGAAGGATAGCTGCCCTGTCAGAGTGTCAGTACGGAGGGAGTGCCGCACTGTCAGAGAGTCAGTACTGAGGGAGTGCCGCACTGTCAGAGTGTCAGTATTGAGGGAATGCTCCCCTGTCAGACCGTCTGTGCTGAGGGAATGCTGTACTGTCAGAGGGTCTGTGCTGAGGGAGTGCTGCACTGTCAGAGGGTCAGTACTGAGGGAGTGCTGCACTGTCAGAGGGTCAGTACTGAGGGAGTGCTGCACTGTCAGAGGTCAACACTGAGGGAATGCTGCACTGTCAGAGGGTCAGGCTGAGGGAGTGCTCCACTCTCTGAGGGTCAGTACTGAGGGAGTGCTGCACTGTCTGAGGGTCAGTACTGAGGGAGTGCTGCACTGTCAGAGGGTCAGTACCGAGGGAATGCTGCACTGTCAGAGGGTCAGTACTGAGGGAGGGCTGCACTGTCAGAGGGTCAGTACTGAGGGAGGGCTGCACTGTCAGAGGGTCACTACGGACGGAGTGCTGCACTGTCAGATGGTCTGTGCTGAGGGAATCCTGCACTATCAAAGGGTCAGTACTGAGGGAGTGCTGCACTGTCAGATGGTCAGTACTGAGGGAGTGCTGCACTGTCAGAAGTTCAGTACCGAGGGAATGCTGCACTGTCAGAAGGTCAGTACTGAGGGAGTGCTGCACTGTCAGAGGGTCAGTACTGAGGGAGAGCTGCACTGTCAGAGGGTCAGTACTGAGGTAGTGCTGCACTGTCAGAGGGTCAGTACCGAGTGAATGCTGCACTGTCAGAGTGTCAGTACTGAGGGAGTGCTGCACTGTCAGAGGGTCAGTACCGAGGGAATGCTGCACTGTCAGAGGGTCAGTACTGAGGGAGTGCTGCACTGTCAGAGGGTCAGTACCGAGGGAATGCTGCACTGTCAGAGGGTCAGTACTGAGGGAGTGCTGCACTGTCAGAGGGTCAGTATTGAGGGAGTGCTGCACTGTCAGAGGGTCAGTACCGAGGGAATGCTGCTCTGTCAGAGGGTCAGTACTGAGGGAGTGCTGCAATGTCAGAGGGTCACTACTGAGGGAGAGCTGCACTGTCAGAGGGTCAGTGCTGAGGGAGTGCTGCACTGTCAGAGGGTCACTACGGACGGAGTGCTGCACTGTCAGATGGTCTGTGCTGAGGGAATCCTGCACTATCAAAGGGTCAGTACTGAGGGAGTGCTGCACTGTCAGATGGTCAGTACCGAGGGAATGCTGCACTGTCAGAAGGTCAGTACTGAGGGAGTGCTGCACTGTCAGATGGTCAGTACTGAGGGAGAGCTGCAATGTCAGAGGGTCAGTACTGAGGGATTGCTGCCCTGTCAGAGAGTCAGCACTGAGGGAGCACTGCGCTGTCACAGGGTCAGTACTGAGGGAGTGCTGCACTGTCAGAGAGTCAGTAGCGAGTGAATGCTGCACTGTCAGAGGGTCAGTACTGAGGGAGTGCTGCACTGTCAGAGGGTCAGTACTGAGGGAGTGCTGCACTGTCAGAGGGTCAGTACCGAGGGAGTGCTGCACTGTCAGAGTGTCAGTACTGAGGGAGCTCTGCACTGTCAGAGGGTCCGTACTGAGCGATTGCTGCATTGTCAGAGGGTCAGTACTGAGGAAGTGCTGCACTGTCAGAGGGTCAGTCCTGAGGGAGAGCTGCACTGTCGGAGGGTCAGTACTGCGGGAGTGCTGCACTGTCTGAGGGACAGTACTGAGGGAGTGCCGCACTGTCTGAGCATCTGTACTGAGGGAATGTTCCCCTGTCAGACCGTCTGTGCTGAGGGAGTGCTGTACTGTCAGAGGGTCTGTGCTGAGGGACTGCTACACTATCAGAGGGTCAATATTGAGGAAGGTCTGCACTGTCAGAGAGTCAGTACTGAGGGAGGGCTGCACTGTCAGAGGGACAGTACTGAGGGAGTGCTGCACTCTCAGAGGGTCAGTACTGAGGGAGTAATGCACTGTCAGAGGGTCAGTACTGAGGGAGTGCAGCACTGGCAGATGTTCAGGACTGAGCGAGATCTGCTTTATCAGAGGGTCATGACTGAGGGAGTGCCGCACTGTCAGAAGGTCAGTTCTGAGGGAGTGCTGCACTGTCAAAGAGTCATTACTGAGGGAGCACTGCTCTGTCACAGGGTCAGTACTGAGGTAACACAGCACTGTCAGACGGACAGTACTGAGGGAGTGCCGCACTGTCAGAGAGTCAGTACTGAGGGAGTGCCGCACTGTCAGAGTGTCAGTACTGAGTGAATGCTCCCCTGTCAGACCGTCTGTGCTGAGGGAATGCTGTACTGTCAGAGGGTCTGTGCTGAGGGAGTGCTGCACTGTCAGGGGGGCAGTATTGAGGGAGTGCTGCACTGTCAGAGGGTCAGTACTGAGGTAGCACTGCATTGTCATAGGGTCAGTACCGAGGGAGTGCTGCCCTGTCAGAGGGTCAGGGCTTAGGGAGTGCTGCACTGTCAGAGGGTCATACTGAGGGAGTGCTGCACTGTCAGAGGGTCAGTACTGAGGGAGTGCTGCACTGTCAGAGGGTCACTACGGACGGAGTGCTGCACTGTCAGATGGTCTGTGCTGAGGGAATCCTGCACTATCAAAGGGTCAGTACTGAGGGAGTGCTGCACTGTCAGATGGTCAGTACTGAGGGAGTGCTGCACTGTCAGAGTGTCAGTACCGAGGGAATGCTGCACTGTCAGAAGGTCCGTACTGAGGGAGTGCTGCACTGTCAGAGGGTCAGTACTGAGGGAGAGCCGCACTGTCATAGGGTCAGTACTGAGGTAGTGCTGCACTGTCAGAGGGTCAGTACTGAGGGAGTGCTGCACTGTCAGAGGCTCAATACTGAGGGAGAGCTGCAATGTCAGAGAGTCTGTACTGAGGGAGTGCTGCACTGTCAGAGGGTCAGTACTGAGGGATTGCTGCACTGTCAGAGTGTCAGTACTGAGGGAGCTCTGCACTGTCAGAGGGTCCGTACTGAACGAGTGCTGCATTGTCAGAGGGTCAGTACTGAGGGAGTGCTGCACTGTCAGAGGGTCAGTACTGAGGGAGAGCTGCACTGTCAGAGGGTCAGTACTGCGGGAGTGCTGCACTGTCTGAGGGACAGTACTGAGGGAGTGCCGCACTGTCTGAGCATCTGTACTGAGGGAATGCTCCCCTGTCAGACCGTCTGTGCTGAGGGAGTGCTGTACTGTCAGTGGGTCTGTGCTGAGGGAGTGCTACACTATCAGAGGGTCAATACTGAGGAAGGGCTGCACTGTCAGATCGTCAGTACTGAAGGAGTGCTGCACTGTCAGAGAGTCAGTACTGAGGGGGGGCTGCACTGTCAGAGGGACAGTATTGAGGGAGAGCTGCAATGTCAGAGAGTCTGTACTGAGGGAGTGCTGCACTGTCAGAGGGTCAGTACTGAGGGAGTGCTGCACTGTCAGAGTGTCAGTACTGAGGGAGCTCTGCACTGTCAGAGGGTCCGTACTAAGCGATTGCTGCATTGTCAGAGGGTCAGTACTGAGGGAGTGCTGCACTGTCAGAGGGTCAGTACTGAGGGAGAGCTGCACTGTCAGAGGGTCAGCACTGAGGGAGAGCTGCACTGTCAGCGGGTCAGTACTGCGGGAGTGCTGCACTGTCTGAGGGACAGTACTGAGGGAGTGCCGCACTGTCTGAGCATCTGCACTGAGGGAATGCTCCCCTGTCAGACCGTCTGGGCTCAATACTGAGGGAGAGCTGCAATGTCAGGGGGTCAGTACTGAGGGATTGCTGCACTGTCAGAGAGTCAGCACTGAGGGAGCCCTGCGCTGTCACAGGGTCAGTACTGAGAGAGTGCTGCACTGTCAGAGGGTCAGTACCGAGTGAATGCTGCACTGTCAGAGGGTCAGTACTGAGGGAGTGCTGCACTGTAAGATGGTCAGTACTGAGGGAGTGCTGCACTATCAGAGGGTCAGTACCGAGGGAATGCTGCACTGTCAGAGGGTCAGTACTGAGGGAGTGCTGCAATGTCAGAGGGTCAGTACTGAGGGAGAGCTGCACTGTCAGAGGGTCAGTACTGAGGGAGAGCTGCACTGTCAGAGGGTCAGTACTGAGGTAGTGCTGCACTGTCAGAGGCTCAATACTGAGGGAGAGCTGCAATGTCAGAGAGTCTGTACTGAGGGAGTGCTGCACTGTCAGAGGGTCAGTACTGAGGGAGTGCTGCACTGTCAGAGTTTCAGTACTGAGGGAGCTCTGCACTGTCAGAGGGTCCTTACTGAGCGAGTGCTGCATTGTCAGAGGGTCAGTACTGAGGGAGTGCTGCACTGTCAGAGGGTCAGTATTGAGGGAGAGCTGCACTGTCAGAGGGTCAGTACTGAGGGAGAGCTGCACTGTCAGAGGGTCAGTACTGCGGGAGTGCTGCACTGTCTGAGGGACAGTACTGAGGGAGTGCCGCACTGTCTGAGCATCTGTACTGAGGGAATGCTCCCCTGTCAGACCGTCTTTGCTGAGGGAGTGCTGTACTGTCAGAGGATCTGTGCTGAGGGAGTGCTACACTATCAGAGGGTCAATACTGAGGAAGGGCTGCACTGTCAGATCGTCAGTACTGAAGGAGTGCTGCATTTTCAGAGAGTCAGTACTGAGGGAGGGCTGCACTGTCAGAGGGACAGTACTGAGGGAGTGCTGCACTCTCAGAGGGTCAGTACTGAGGGAGTGCTGCACTGTGAGAGGGTCAGCACTGAGGGAGTGCAGCACTGACAGATGTTCAGGACTGAGGGAGTGCTGCACTGTCAGAGGGTCATGACTGATGGAGTGCCGCACTGTCAGTGGGTCAGTACTGAGGGAGTGCTGCACTGTCAGAGAGTCATTACTGAGGGAGCACTGCGCTGTCACAGGGTCAGTACTGAGGGAGAGCTGCCCTGTCAGAGTGTCAGTACGGCGGGAGTGCCGCACTGTCAGAGTGTCAGTACTGAGGGAATGCTCCCCTGTCAGACCGTCTGTGCTGAGGGAATGCTGTACTGTCAGAGGGTCTCTGCTGAGAGAGTGCTGCACTGTCAGGGGGGCAGTATTGAGGGAGTGCTGCACTGTCAGAGGGTCAGTACTGAGGTAGCACTGCATTGTCAGAGGGTCAGTACCGAGGGATTGCTTCACTGTCAGAGGGTCAGTGCTGAGGGAGTGCTGCACTGTCAGAGGGTCATACTGAGGGAGTGCTGCACTGTCAGAGGGTCACTACGGACGGAGTGCTGCACTGTCAGCTGGTCCGTGCTGAGGGAATCCTGCACTATCAAAGGGTCAGTACTGAGGGAGTGCTGCACTGTCAGAGGATCAGTACTGAGGGACTGCTGCACTGTCAGAGGGTCACTACTGAGGGAGTGCTACATTATCAGAGGGTCAATAGTGAGTAAGGGATGCACTGTCAGAGGGTCAATACTGACGGAGTGCTGCACTGTCAGAAAGTCAGTACTGAGGGAGTGCTGCACTTTCAGAGGGTCTGTGCTGAGGGAGTGCTGCACTGTCAGAGAGTCAGCACTGAGGGAGCACTGCGCTTCACAGGGTCAGTACTGAGTGAGTTCTGCACTGTCGGAGGGACAGTACTGAGGGAGTGCTGCACTGTCAGAGGGACAGTACTGAGGGAGTGCTGCACTCTCAGTGGGTCAGTTCCGAGGGAGTGCTGCACTGTCAGAGGGTCAGTACTGAGGGAGTGCTGCACTGTCAGAGCGTCAGTAGTGAGGGAGTTCTGCACTGTCAGAGGGTCAGTACTGAGGGATTGCTGCACTGTCAGAGAGTCAGCACTGAGGGAGCACTGCGCTGTCACAGGGTCAGTACTGAGGGAGTGCTGCACTGTCAGAGGGTCAGTACTGAGGGAATGCTGCACTGTCAGCGGGTCAGTACTGAGGGAGTGATGCACTGTCAGAGGGTCAGTACTGAGGGAATGCTGCACTGTCAGCGGGTCAGTACTGAGGGAGTGCTGCACTGTCAGAGGGTCAGTACTGAGGGAGTGCTGCACTGTCAGAGGGTCAGTACTGAGGGAGAGCTGCACTGTCAGAGGGTCAGTACTGAGGTAGTGCTGCACTGTCAGAGGGTCAATACTGAGGGAGAGCTGCCCTGTCAGAGAGTCAGTACTGAGGGAATGCTGCACTGTCAGAGCGTCAGTATTGAGGGTGTGCTGCACTGTCAGAGTGTCAGTACTGAGGGAGCTCTGCACTGTCAGAGGGTCCGTATTGAGGGAGTGCTGCACTGTTAGAGGGTCAGTACTGAGGGAGTGCTGCACTGTCAGAGGGTCAATACTGAGGGAGTGCTGCACTGTCAGAGGGTCAGTACTGAGGGAGAGCTGCACTGTCAGTGAGTCAGTACTGAGGGAGTGCCGCACTGTCAGAAGGTCAGTTCTGAGGGAGTGCTGCACTGTCAAAGAGTCATTACTGAGGGAGCACTGCTCTGTCACAGGGTCAGTACTGAGGTAACACAGCACTGTCAGACGGACAGTACTGAGGGAGTGCCGCACTGTCAGAGAGTCAGTACTGAGGGAGTGCCGCACTGTCAGAGTGTCAGTACTGAGTGAATGCTCCCCTGTCAGACCGTCTGTGCTGAGGGAATGCTGTACTGTCAGAGGGTCTGTGCTGAGGGAGTGCTGCACTGTCAGGGGGGCAGTATTGAGGGAGTGCTGCACTGTCAGAGGGTCAGTACTGAGGTAGCACTGCATTGTCATAGGGTCAGTACCGAGGGAGTGCTGCCCTGTCAGAGGGTCAGGGCTTAGGGAGTGCTGCACTGTCAGAGGGTCAGTGCTGAGGGAGTGCTGCACTGTCAGAGGGTCAGTACTGAGGGAGTGCTGCACTGTCAGAGGGTCACTACGGACGGAGTGCTGCACTGTCAGATGGTCTGTGCTGAGGGAATCCTGCACTATCAAAGGGTCAGTACTGAGGGAGTGCTGCACTGTCAGATGGTCAGTACTGAGGGAGTGCTGCACTGTCAGAGTGTCAGTACCGAGGGAATGCTGCACTGTCAGAAGGTCCGTACTGAGGGAGTGCTGCACTGTCAGAGGGTCAGTACTGAGGGAGAGCCGCACTGTCATAGGGTCAGTACTGAGGTAGTGCTGCACTGTCAGAGGGTCAGTACTGAGGGAGTGCTGCACTGTCAGAGGCTCAATACTGAGGGAGAGCTGCAATGTCAGAGAGTCTGTACTGAGGGAGTGCTGCACTGTCAGAGGGTCAGTACTGAGGGATTGCTGCACTGTCAGAGTGTCAGTACTGAGGGAGCTCTGCACTGTCAGAGGGTCCGTACTGAACGAGTGCTGCATTGTCAGAGGGTCAGTACTGAGGGAGTGCTGCACTGTCAGAGGGTCAGTACTGAGGGAGAGCTGCACTGTCAGAGGGTCAGTACTGCGGGAGTGCTGCACTGTCTGAGGGACAGTACTGAGGGAGTGCCGCACTGTCTGAGCATCTGTACTGAGGGAATGCTCCCCTGTCAGACCGTCTGTGCTGAGGGAGTGCTGTACTGTCAGTGGGTCTGTGCTGAGGGAGTGCTACACTATCAGAGGGTCAATACTGAGGAAGGGCTGCACTGTCAGATCGTCAGTACTGAAGGAGTGCTGCACTGTCAGAGAGTCAGTACTGAGGGGGGGCTGCACTGTCAGAGGGACAGTATTGAGGGAGAGCTGCAATGTCAGAGAGTCTGTACTGAGGGAGTGCTGCACTGTCAGAGGGTCAGTACTGAGGGAGTGCTGCACTGTCAGAGTGTCAGTACTGAGGGAGCTCTGCACTGTCAGAGGGTCCGTACTAAGCGATTGCTGCATTGTCAGAGGGTCAGTACTGAGGGAGTGCTGCACTGTCAGAGGGTCAGTACTGAGGGAGAGCTGCACTGTCAGAGGGTCAGCACTGAGGGAGTGCCGCACTGTCTGAGCATCTGCACTGAGGGAATGCTCCCCTGTCAGACCGTCTGGGCTCAATACTGAGGGAGAGCTGCAATGTCAGGGGGTCAGTACTGAGGGATTGCTGCACTGTCAGAGAGTCAGCACTGAGGGAGCCCTGCGCTGTCACAGGGTCAGTACCGAGAGAGTGCTGCACTGTCAGAGGGTCAGTACCGAGTGAATGCTGCACTGTCAGAGGGTCAGTACTGAGGGAGTGCTGCACTGTAAGATGGTCAGTACTGAGGGAGTGCTGCACTATCAGAGGGTCAGTACCGAGGGAATGCTGCACTGTCAGAGGGTCAGTACTGAGGGAGTGCTGCAATGTCAGAGGGTCAGTACTGAGGGAGAGCTGCACTGTCAGAGGGTCAGTACTGAGGGAGAGCTGCACTGTCAGAGGGTCAGTACTGAGGTAGTGCTGCACTGTCAGAGGCTCAATACTGAGGGAGAGCTGCAATGTCAGAGAGTCTGTACTGAGGGAGTGCTGCACTGTCAGAGGGTCAGTACTGAGGGAGTGCTGCACTGTCAGAGTTTCAGTACTGAGGGAGCTCTGCACTGTCAGAGGGTCCTTACTGAGCGAGTGCTGCATTGTCAGAGGGTCAGTACTGAGGGAGTGCTGCACTGTCAGAGGGTCAGTATTGAGGGAGAGCTGCACTGTCAGAGGGTCAGTACTGAGGGAGAGCTGCACTGTCTGAGGGACAGTACTGAGGGAGTGCCGCACTGTCTGAGCATCTGTACTGAGGGAATGCTCCCCTGTCAGACCGTCTTTGCTGAGGGAGTGCTGTACTGTCAGAGGATCTGTGCTGAGGGAGTGCTACACTATCAGAGGGTCAATACTGAGGAAGGGCTGCACTGTCAGATCGTCAGTACTGAAGGAGTGCTGCATTTTCAGAGAGTCAGTACTGAGGGAGGGCTGCACTGTCAGAGGGACAGTACTGAGGGAGTGCTGCACTCTCAGAGGGTCAGTACTGAGGGAGTGCTGCACTGTGAGAGGGTCAGCACTGAGGGAGTGCAGCACTGACAGATGTTCAGGACTGAGGGAGTGCTGCACTGTCAGAGGGTCATGACTGATGGAGTGCCGCACTGTCAGTGGGTCAGTACTGAGGGAGTGCTGCACTGTCAGAGAGTCATTACTGAGGGAGCACTGCGCTGTCACAGGGTCAGTACTGAGGGAGAGCTGCCCTGTCAGAGTGTCAGTACGGCGGGAGTGCCGCACTGTCAGAGTGTCAGTACTGAGGGAATGCTCCCCTGTCAGACCGTCTGTGCTGAGGGAATGCTGTACTGTCAGAGGGTCTCTGCTGAGAGAGTGCTGCACTGTCAGGGGGGCAGTATTGAGGGAGTGCTGCACTGTCAGAGGGTCAGTACTGAGGTAGCACTGCATTGTCAGAGGGTCAGTACCGAGGGATTGCTTCACTGTCAGAGGGTCAGTGCTGAGGGAGTGCTGCACTGTCAGAGGGTCATACTGAGGGAGTGCTGCACTGTCAGAGGGTCACTACGGACGGAGTGCTGCACTGTCAGCTGGTCCGTGCTGAGGGAATCCTGCACTATCAAAGGGTCAGTACTGAGGGAGTGCTGCACTGTCAGAGGATCAGTACTGAGGGACTGCTGCACTGTCAGAGGGTCACTACTGAGGGAGTGCTACATTATCAGAGGGTCAATAGTGAGTAAGGGATGCACTGTCAGAGGGTCAATACTGACGGAGTGCTGCACTGTCAGAAAGTCAGTACTGAGGGAGTGCTGCACTTTCAGAGGGTCTGTGCTGAGGGAGTGCTGCACTGTCAGAGAGTCAGCACTGAGGGAGCACTGCGCTTCACAGGGTCAGTACTGAGTGAGTTCTGCACTGTCGGAGGGACAGTACTGAGGGAGTGCTGCACTGTCAGAGGGACAGTACTGAGGGAGTGCTGCACTCTCAGTGGGTCAGTTCCGAGGGAGTGCTGCACTGTCAGAGGGTCAGTACTGAGGGAGTGCTGCACTGTCAGAGCGTCAGTAGTGAGGGAGTTCTGCACTGTCAGAGGGTCAGTACTGAGGGATTGCTGCACTGTCAGAGAGTCAGCACTGAGGGAGCACTGCGCTGTCACAGGGTCAGTACTGAGGGAGTGCTGCACTGTCAGAGGGTCAGTACCGAGTGAATGCTGCACTGTCAGAGGGTCAGTACTGAGGGAGTGCTGCACTGTCAGATGGTCAGTACTGAGGGAGTGCTGCACTGTCAGAGGGTCAGTACTGAGGGAATGCTGCACTGTCAGCGGGTCAGTACTGAGGGAGTGATGCACTGTCAGAGGGTCAGTACTGAGGGAATGCTGCACTGTCAGCGGGTCAGTACTGAGGGAGTGCTGCACTGTCAGAGGGTCAGTACTGAGGGAGTGCTGCACTGTCAGAGGGTCAGTACTGAGGGAGAGCTGCACTGTCAGAGGGTCAGTACTGAGGTAGTGCTGCACTGTCAGAGGGTCAATACTGAGGGAGAGCTGCCCTGTCAGAGAGTCAGTACTGAGGGAATGCTGCACTGTCAGAGCGTCAGTATTGAGGGTGTGCTGCACTTTCAGAGTGTCAGTACTGAGGGAGCTCTGCACTGTCAGAGGGTCCGTATTGAGGGAGTGCTGCACTGTTAGAGAGTCAGTACTGAGGGAGTGCTGCACTGTCAGAGGGTCAATACTGAGGGAGTGCTGCACTGTCAGAGGGTCAGTACTGAGGGAGAGCTGCACTGTCAGTGAGTCAGTACTGAGGGAGTGCTGCACTGTCAGATTGTCATTACTGAGGGAGTGCTGCATTGTCAGAGGGTCCGTACTGAGGGAGTGCTGCACTGTCAGAGGGTCAGTACTGAGGGAGTGCTGCATTGTCAGAGGGTCCGTACTGAAGGAGTGCTTCACTGTCAGAGGGTCTGTACCGAGGGAGTGCTGCATTCTGTGAAGGAAAAGCTCCCACAGCTACAATTTGTAGAAGAGGAAGAGAGTTGTCCCTGCTGTTCTGGCCAATATTTACTTCTGAATCCAACACATCTGAAGAATATTCTCTGTGCATTGCCTTATCAGTTACTGTGGGATCTTGCTGTGCATAATTGACTGTGCTTCTAAAATAATTTCCTTTGCTTCTAAGCACTTTGGGACATTGTTAAGACATAAGAAACACTCTGGTGATGGAAGTCTTTCTTGCTTTGGGACCTCATTGCAAATAGGAGGTGGGTGGGGGTCAAGAAGATTGGCGAAATGACCTCCTTCTGTGTTGTAACTTTTCTATGGTTGTATGGCAGGGGGCGGTGAGGAGTGGGGTTAGGAGGGTAGTATAATTATTAAAACAGGAACTCACCAAGTCTCCTTCGACAGCACCTTCCAAACCCACAATCACTACCATCTAGAAGGACAAGGGCAGCAGATAGATGGGGAACACCACCGCCTGGAAGTTCCCCTCCAAGCCACTCACCATCCTGACTTGGAAATATATCACCGTTCCTTCACTGTCGCTGGGTCAAAATCCTGGAACTCCCTCCCTAACAGCACTGTGGGTGTACCTACACCACATGGACTGCAGCGGTTCAAGAAGGCAGCTCACCCACCACCTTCTCAAGGGCAATTAGGGATGGGCAATAAATGCTGACCCAGTCAGTGAAGCCCCACATCACATGAATGAATAAAGCAAAACCATGGACACACTCGTCTGAACTGGAACTTTCCAGCAGTTCTAGCTGTGACTCGCTATTGAGCTCAGGTTGTGACTCACCAGAACTTTCTGTGACTGTCGCTGACTCTCTCCACATCCCTCACCATCATCATCTTCATCCTCCTCAGAGACCGTGCAGTACAATACAGCGCCTCCTGGCTGTCTCACCTTGCCCTTGCTCTGCTGGAAATGCCCTTTCCCATCAGTATCACACTCTCCTAAAACACAGGGCTAATAAATACCTTTAATGCTGTCAGAAAATAAGTGATTGTGTGTCTTTGGTAATTGGTTGCAATCGCAATAAGATGACAATATATACAGTGCCCACTTTCTTCCTGTCCTCATCTCCATCAATTCAGACCCAGGGTGGAGTTTGGTGATGTTTTGATTCTGTTATTAGGTGAAAAGTCAGAGACTCTGACCTCAAATCCCAGACCGATAGCTTGGGAATACGAGTTCAGACATGAAAATGTTGGAATGTCATAAAAACCCAACGGACTCACTAATGACCAATAGGGGAAAAGACCCTGCATTGTTACCCGGTCTGATCCTATATGTGGCCCCAACCTCCTGGACCCCTAACTGCCCTCTGGAGAGGTCATTCGTTGGGCAGAATTTTACACTTCGTGTGCGGGAGTGTGCCCGACCTGAATGGATGTGAAATAGCATGAGGTGATGTTGGGCGAGCGTCCCGATGTCATCCCACATGCCAGCAATCTTCAGGTCGGCAGGTGCACGGGTATCCGAGCCGTGCGGGTATCGGGCGGGTATCAGTGCCGTGTAGGTATTAGAGCCTTGCGGGTATCGTGTGGATACCATGCGGGTATCAGGTGCATGGGTATCATGTGGGTATTGGGTGGGTATCATGTGGGTATTGGGCAGGTATCATGTGGGTATTGGGCGGGTATCAGGTGGGTATTGGGTGCGCGGGTATCGTGCGGGTATTGGAGCCGTGTGGGTATCAGAGCCGTGCGGGTATCAGAGCCGTGTGGGTATCAGAGCCGTGTGGGTATTGGAGCCGTGTGGGTATCAGAGCCGTGCGGGTATCAGAGCCGTGCGGGTATCGGAGCCGTGTGGGTATTGGAGCCGTGTGGGTATCAGAGCCTTGCGGGTATCAGAGCCGTGTGGGTATCAGAGCCGTGCGGGTATCGGATCTGTGCGGGTATCGGAGCTCTGTGGGTATCAGAGCCGTGCAGGTATCAGAGCCGTGCGGGTATCGGGCGGGTATCAGAACGTGCGGGTATCAGAGCCGTGTGGGTATCAGAGCCATGCGGGTATCGGGCGGGTATCAGAACCGTGTGGGTATCAGAGCCGTGCGGGTATCGGGCGGGTATCGGGCGGGTATCAGAACCGTGCGGGTATCAGAGCCGTGCGTGTATCAGAACCGTGTGGGTATCAGAGCTGTGTGGGTATCGGGTGGGTATCGGGCGGGTATCAGAACCGTGCGGGTATCAGAGCCGTGCGTGTATCAGAACCGTGTGGGTATCAGAGCCGTGCGGGTATCGGGTGGGTATCGGGCGGGTATCAGAACCGTGTGGGTATCAGAGCCGTGTGGGTATCAGAGCTATGCGGGTATCGGGCGGGTATCAGAACCGTATGGGTATCGGGTGGGTATCAGAGCCGTATGGGTATCAGAGCCGTGTGGGTATCAGAGCCATGCGGGTATCGGGTGGGTATCGGGCGGGTATCAGAGCCGTGTGGGTATCAGAGCCGTGTGGGTATTGGGCGGGTATCAGAGCTGTGCAGGTATCAGAGCCGTGCGGGTATCAGGCGGGTATCCGAGCCGTGTGGGTATCAGAGCCGTGCGGGTATCAGAGCCGTGCGGGTATCGGGCGGGTATCGGGCGGGTATCAGAACCATGTGGGTATCAGAGCCGTGCCGGTATCGGTCAGGTATCAGAGCCGTGTGGGTATCGGGCGACTTTCAGAGCCGTGTGGGTATCAAAGCCGTGTGGGTATCAAAGCCATGCGGGTATCAGAGCCGTGTGGGTACCAGAGCCGTGCGGGTATCGGGTGGGTATCAGAGCTGTGCGGGTATCAGAGCCGTTTGGGTATCAGAACCGTTTGGGTATCAGAGCCGTGCGGGTATCAGAGCCGTGTGGGTATCAGAACCGTTTGGGTATCAGAGCCGTGTGGGTACCAGAGCCGTGCGGGTATCGGGTGGGTATCAGAGCCGTGCGGGTATCAGAGCCGTGTGGGTATCAGAACCGTTTGGGTATCAGAGCCGTGTGCGTATCAGAGCTGTTTGGGTATTAGAGCCGTGCGGGTATCAGAGCCGTGTGGTTATCAAAGCCGTGCGGGTATCAGATCCGTGTGGGTATCAGAGCCGTGTGGGTATCAGAGCCGTGCGGGTATCAGAGCCGTGTGGGTATCAGAGCTGTGTGGGTATCGGAGCCGTGTGGGTATCAGAGCCGTGTGGGTATCAGAGCTATGCGGGTATCAGAGCCGTGTGGGTATCAGAACCGTTTGGGTATCAGAGCCGTGCGGGTATCAGAGCCGTGTGGGTAACAGAGCCGTGTGGGTATCAGAGCTATGCGGGTATCAGAGCTATGCGGGTATCAGAGCCGTGTGGGTATCAGAACCGTTTGGGTATCAGAGCCGTGCGGGTATCAGAGCCGTGTGGGTAACAGAGCCGTGTGGGTATCAGAGCTATGCGGGTATCAGAGCTGTGTGGGTATTGTGCGGGTATCAGAACCGTGCGGGTATCAGAGCCGTGCGGGTATCGGGCGGGTATCAGAGCCGTGTGGGTATCAGAGCCGTGCGGGTATCACAGCCGTGTGGGTATCAGAGCCGTGTGGGTATCGGAGCCGTGTGGGTATCAGAGCCGTGTGGGTATCAGAGCCGTGTGGGTATCGGAGCCGCGTGGGTATCAGAGCCGTGCGGGTATCAGAGCCGTGTGGGTATCAGAGCTATGCGGGTATCAGAGCTATGCGGGTATCAGAGATGTGTGGGTATCGTGCGGGTATCAGAACCGTGTGGGTATCAGAACCGTGTGGGTATCAGAGCCGTGTGGGTATCAGAGCTGTGTGGGTATCAGAACCGTGTGGGTATTGTGCGGGTATCAGAGCTGTGCGGGTATCAGAGCCGTGCGTGTATCAGAACCGTGTGGGTATCAGAGCCGTGCGGGTATCGGGTGAGTATCGGGCGGGTATCAGAACCGTGTGGGTATCAGAGCCGTGTGGGTATCAGAGCTATGCGGGTATCGGGTGGGTATCGGGTGGGTATCAGAGCCGTGTGGGTATCAGAGCCGTGTGGGTATTGGGCGGGTATCCGAGCCGTGTGGGTATCAGAGCCGTGCGGGTATCAGAGCCGTGCGGGTATCGGGCGGGTATCGGGCGGGTATCAGAACCATGTGGGTATCAGAGCCGTGCCGGTATCGGTCAGGTATCAGAGCCGTGTGGGTATCGGGTGGCTTTCAGAACCGTGTGGGTATCAGAGCCGTGTGGGTATCAAAGCCATGCGGGTATCAGAGCCGTGTGGGTCCCAGAGCCGTGCAGGTATCGGGTAGGTATCAGAGCCGTGCGGGTATCAGAGCCGTGCGGGTATCAGAGCCGTGTGGGTATCAGAACCGTTTGGGTATCAGAGCCGTGCGGGTATCAGAACCGTTTGGGTATCAGAGCCGTGTGGGTATCAGAGCTGTGTGGGTATTGTGCGGGTATCAGAACGGTGTGGGTATCAGAACTGTGTGGGTATCAGAGCCGTGCGGGTATCGGGCGGGTATCAGAGCCGTGTGGGTATTAGAGCCGTGAGGATATCAGAGCCGTGTGGGTATCAGAGCCGTGTGGGTATTAGAGCCGTGCGGGTATCAGAGCTGTGCGGGTATCAGAGCCGTGTGGGTATCAGAGCCGTGTGGGTATCGGAGCCGTGTGGGTATCAGAGCTATGAGGGTATCAGAGCCGTATGGGTATCAGAGCCGTGCGGGTATCAGAGCCGTGTGGGTATCAGAACCGTTTGGGTATCAGAGCCGTGCGGGTATCAGAGCCGTGTGGGTAACAGAGCCGTGTGGGTATCAGAGCTATGCGGGTATCAGAGCTGTGTGGGTATTGTGCGGGTATCAGAACCGTGCGGGTATCAGAGCCGTGCGGGTATCGGGCGGGTATCAGAGCCGTGCGGGTATCAGAGCCGTGTGGGTATCAGAGCCGTGAGGGTATCGGAGCCGTGTGGGTATCAGAGCCATGCGGTTATCAGAGCCATGTGGGTATCAGAGCCGTGTGGGTATCAGAGCTATGCGGGTATCAGAGCCGTGTGGGTATCAGAACTGTTTGGGTATCAGAGCCGTGCGGGTTTCAGAGCCGTGTGGGTAACAGAGCCGTGTGGGTATCAGAGCTATGCGGGTATCAGAGCTGTGTGGGTATTGTGCGGGTATCAGAACCTTGTGGGTATCAGAACCGTGTGGGTATCAGAGCTATGCGGGTATCAGAGCTGTGTGGGTATTGTGCGGGTATCAGAACCGTGTGGGTATCAGAACCGTGTGGGTATCAGAGCCGTGTGGGTATCAGAACCGTGTGGGTATCAGAGTCGCGCGGGTATCAGAGCCGTGTGGGTATCAGAGCTGTTTGGGTATCAGAGCCGTGCGGGTATCGGGCGGGTATCAGAGCTGTGCGGGTATCAGAGCTGTGCGGGTATTGGAGCTGTGTGGGTATCAGAGCCGTGCGGGTATCAGAACCGTGTGGGTATCAGAGCCGTGCGGGTATCGGAGCTGTGCGGGTATCAGAGCCTTGCAGGTATCAGAGCTGTGCGGGTATCAGAGCTGTGCGGGTATCAGAGCTGTGTGGGTATCCGAGCCGTGTAGGTATGAGAACCGTGTAGGTATCAGAGCTGTGTGGGTATCAGAGCCGTGTGGGTATCAGAGCTGTGCGGGTATCAGAGCCTTGCAGGTATCAGAGCAGTGCGGGTATCAGAGCTGTGCGGGTATCAGAGCTGTGTGGGTATCAGAGCCGTGTGGGTATCAGAACCGTGTGGGTATCAGAGCTGTGTGGGTATCAGAGCCGTGTGGGTATCAGAGCTGTGCGGGTATCAGAGCCTTGCAGGTATCAGAGCAGTGCGGGTATCAGAGCTGTGCAGGTATCAGAGCCTTGTGGGTATCAGAGCCATGTGGGTATCAGAGCCTTGCGGGTATCAGAGCCTTGCGGGTATCAGAGCCGTGCGGGTATCAGAGCCGTGTGGGTATCAGAGCCGTGCGGGTATCATGTGGGTATCATGCAGATATGGTGCTGGTATCGGGCGGGTATCATGCGGTTATCAGAGCCGTGTGGGTATCGTGCGGGTTTCGGGCGGGTATCAGAGCCGTGTGGGTATCAGAGCTGTGCGGGTATCATGTGGGTATCACGCGGATATGGTGCGGGTATCAGGCGGGTATCATGCGGGTATTGGGCGGGTATCAGAGCTGTGTGGGTATCGTGTGGGTATCATGCGGGTATTGGGTGGGTATCAGAGCTGTGTGGGTATCGGTGGGTATCATGCGGATATGGTGTGGGTATCGGGTGGGTATCTGAGTCGTGTGGGTATCAGAGCTGTGTGGGTATCAGAGTTGTTTGGGTATCAGAGCCGTGCGGGTATCAGAACCGTGCGGGTATCAGAGCCGTGCGGGTATCAGAGCCGTGCGGGTATCAGAACCGTGTGGGTATCAGAGCCGTGGGGGTATCGGGCGGGTATCGGAGCCGTGTGGGTATCAGAAACGTGCGGATTTCGGGCGGGTATCGGAGCCGTGCGGGTATCAGAACCGTGTGGGTATCAGAGCTGTTTGTGTATCAGAGCCGTGTGGGTATCAGAGCCGTGCGGGTATCGGGCGGGTATCGGAGCTGAGCGGGTATCAGAGCCGTGTGGGTATCAGTGCCGTGCGGGTATCAGAGCCGTGCGGGTATCAGTGCCGTGTGGGTATCAGAGCCGTGTGGGTATCAGAGCTGTGCAGGTATCAGAGCCGTGCGGGTATCGGGCGGGTATCCGAGCCGTGTGGGTATCAGAGCCGTGCGGGTATCAGAGCCTTGCAGGTATCGGAGCTGAGCGGGTATCAGAGCCGTGTGGGTATCAGTGCCGTGTGGGTATCAGAGCCGTGTGGGTATCAGAGCTGTGCAGGTATCAGAGCCGTGCGGGTATCGGTCGGGTATCAGAGCCGTGTGGGTATCGGGCGGCTTTCAGAGCCGTGTGGGTATCAGAGCTGTGCGGGTATTGGAGCTGTGTGGGTATCAGAGCCGTGCGGGTATCAGAACCGTGTGGGTATCAGAGCCGTGTGGGTATCGGAGCTGTGCGGGTATCAGAGCCTTGCAGGTATCAGAGCTGTGCGGGTATCAGAGCTGTGCGGGTATCAGAGCTGTGTGGGTATCCGAGCCGTGTAGGTATGAGAACCGTGTAGGTATCAGAGCTGTGTGGGTATCAGAGCCGTGTGGGTATCAGAGCTGTGCGGGTATCAGAGCCTTGCAGGTATCAGAGCAGTGCGGGTATCAGAGCTGTGTGGGTATCAGAGCTGTGTGGGTATCAGAGCCGTGTGGGTATCAGAACCGTGTGGGTATCAGAGCTGTGTGGGTATCAGAGCCGTGTGGGTATCAGAGCTGTGCGGGTATCAGAGCCTTGCAGGTATCAGAGCAGTGCGGGTATCAGAGCTGTGCAGGTATCAGAGCCTTGTGGGTATCAGAGCCATGTGGATATCAGAGCTATGCGGGTATTGGAGCCATGTGGGTATCAGAGCCGTGCGGGTGTCAGAACCGTGTGGGTATCAGAGCTGTGCGGGTATCGGGCGGGTATCGGAGCTGAGCGGGTATCAGAGCTGTGTGGGTATCAGTGCCGTGCAGGTATCAGAGCCGTTCGGGTATCAGTGCCGTGTGGGTATCAGAGCCGTGTGGGTATCAGAGCCGTGTGGGTGTCAGAGCCGTGCGGGTATCAGAGCCGTGCGGGTATCGGGTGAGTATCAGAGCCGTGTGGGTATCGGGTGGGTATCAGAGCCGTGCGGGTATCAGAGCTGTGTGGGTATCAGAGCCGTGCGGGTATCAGAGCCGTGCGGGTATCAGAGCCGTGCGGGTATCAGAGCTGTGTGGGTATCAGAGCCGTGTGGGTATCAGAGCTGTGTGGGTATCAGAACCGCGTGGGTATCAGAGCCATGCAGGTATCAGAGCCTTGTGGGTATCAGAGCTGTGTGGGTATCAGAGTCGTGCGGGTATCAGAACCGTGTGGGTATCAGAGCCGTTCGGGTATCAGAACCGTGCGGGTATCAGAGCCGTGTGGGTATCAGAGCCGTGCGGGTATTGTGCGGGTATCAGAGCCGTTTGGGTATCAGAGCCGTGCGGGTATCAGAGCCGTGTGGGTAACAGAGCCGTGTGGGTATCAGAGCTATGCGGGTATCAGAGCTGTGTGGGTATTGTGCGGGTATCAGAACCGTGCGGGTATCAGAGCCGTGCGGGTATCGGGCGGGTATCAGAGCCGTGTGGGTATCAGAGCAGTGCGGGTATCAGAGCCGTGTGGGTATCGGAGCCGTGTGGGTATCGGAGCCGTGTGGGTATCAGAGCCATGCGGTTATCAGAGCCGTGTGGGTATCAGAGCCGTGTGGGTATCAGAGCTATGTGGGTATCAGAGCCGTGTGGGTATCAGAACTGTTTGGGTATCAGAGCCGTGCGGGTATCAGAGCCGTGTGGGTATCAGAGCTGTGCGGGTATCAGAGCCTTGCAGGTATCAGAGCAGTGCGGGTATCAGAGCTGTGCAGGTATCAGAGCCTTGTGGGTATCAGAGCCACGTGGGTATCAGAGCCTTGCGGGTATCAGAGCCGTGCGGGTATCAGAGCCGTGTGGGTAAGAGAGCCGTGCGGGTATCATGTGGGTATCATGCAGATATGGTGCTGGTATCGGGTGGGTATCATGCGGGTATCAGAGCCGTGTGAGTATCGTGCGGGTTTCGGGTGGGTATCAGAGCCGTGTGGGTATCAGAGCTGTGCGGGTATCATGTGGGTATCACGTGGATATGGTGCGGGTATCAGGCGGATATCATGCGGGTATTGGGCGGGTATCAGAGCTGTGTGGGTATCGTGCGGGTATCATGCGGGTATTGGGTGGGTATCAGAGCTGTGTGGGTATCGGCGGGTATCATGCGGATATGGTGTGGGTATCGGGTGGGTATCTGAGTCGTGTGGGTATCAGAGCTGTGTGGGTATCAGAGTTGTTTGGGTATCAGAGCCATGCGGGTATCAGAACCGTGCGGGTATCAGAGCCGTGCGGGTATCAGAGCCGTGCGGGTATCAGAACCGTGTGGGTATCAGAGCCGTGGGGGTATCGGGCGGGTATCGGAGCCGTGTGGGTATCAGAGCCGTGCGGGTATCGGGCGGGTATCGGAGCTGAGCGGGTATCAGAGCCGTTTGGGTATCAGTGCCGTGCGGGTATCAGAGCCGTGCGGGTATCAGTGCCGTGTGGGTATCAGAGCCGTGTGGGTATCAGAGCTATGCGGGTATCAGAGCTGTGTGGGTATTGTGCGGGTATCAGAACCGTGCGGGTATCAGAGCCGTGCGGGTATCGGGCGGGTATCTGAGCCGTGTGGGTATCAGAGCCGTGTGGGTATCGGAGCCGTGTGGGTATCAGAGCCATGCGGTTATCAGAGCCGTGTGGGTATCAGAGCCGTGTGGGTATCAGAGCTATGTGGGTATCAGAGCCGTGTGGGTATCAGAACTGTTTGGGTATCAGAGCCGTGCGAGTATCAGAGCCGTGTGGGTATCAGAGCTATGCGGGTATCAGAGCTGTGTGGGTATTGTGCGGGTATCAGAACCGTGTGGGTATCAGAACCGTGTGGGTATCAGAGCCGTGTGGGTATCAGAACCGTGTGGGTATTGTGCGGGTATCAGAACCGTGTGGGTATCAGAGTCGCGCGGGTATTCAGAGCCGTGTGGGTATCAGAGCTGTTTGGGTATCAGAGCCGTGCGGGTATCGGGCGGGTATCAGAGCCGTGCGGGTATCAGAGCTGTGCGGGTATTGGAGCTGTGTGGGTATCAGAGCCGTGCGGGTATCAGAACCGTGTGGGTATCAGAGCCGTGTGGGTATCGGAGCTGTGCGGGTATCAGAGCCTTGCAGGTATCAGAGCTGTGCGGGTATCAGAGCTGTGCGGGTATCAGAGCTGTGTGGGTATCCGAGCCGTGTAGGTATGAGAACCGTGTAGGTATCAGAGCTGTGTGGGTATCAGAGCCGTGTGGGTATCAGAGCTGTGCGGGTATCAGAGCCTTGCAGGTATCAGAGCAGTGCGGGTATCAGAGCTGTGTGGGTATCAGAGCTGTGTGGGTATCAGAGCCGTGTGGGTATCAGAACCGTGTGGGTATCAGAGCTGTGTGGGTATCAGAGCCGTGTGGGTATCAGAGCTGTGCAGGTATCAGAGCCTTGTGGGTATCAGAGCCTTGCAGGTATCAGAGCAGTGCGGGTATCAGAGCTGTGCAGGTATCAGAGCCTTGTGGGTATCAGAGCCATGTGGATATCAGAGCCTTGCGGGTATCAGAGCCTTGCGGGTATCAGAGCCGTGCGGGTATCAGAGCCGTGTGGGTATCAGAGCTGTGCGGGTATCATGTGGGTATCACGCGGATATGGTGCGGGTATCAGGCGGGTATCATGCGGGTATTGGGCGGGTATCAGAGCTGTGTGGGTATCGTGCGGGTATCATGCGGGTATTGGGTGGGTATCAGAGCTGTGTGGGTATCGGCGGGTATCATGCGGATATGGTGTGGGTATCGGGTGGGTATCTGAGTCGTGTGGGTATCAGAGCTGTGTGGGTATCAGAGTTGTTTGGGTATCAGAGCCGTGCGGGTATCAGAACCGTGCGGGTATCAGAGCCGTGCGGGTATCAGAGCCGTGCGGGTATCAGAACCGTGTGGGTATCAGAGCCGTGGGGGTATCGGGCGGGTATCGGAGCCGTGTGGGTATCAGAGACGTGCGGATTTCGGGCGGGTATCGGAGCCGTGCGGGTATCAGAACCGTGTGGGTATCAGAGCTGTTTGGGTATCAGAGCCATGTGGGTATCAGAGCCGTGCAGGTATCGGGCGGGTATCGGAGCTGAGCGGGTATCAGAGCCGTGTGGGTATCAGTGCCGTGCGGGTATCAGAGCCGTGCGGGTATCAGTGCCGTGTGGGTATCAGAGCCGTGTGGGTATCAGAGCTGTGCAGGTATCAGAGCCGTGCGGGTATCGGGCGGGTATCCGAGCCGTGTGGGTATCAGAGCCGTGCGGGTATCAGAGCCTTGCAGGTATCGGAGCTGAGCGGGTATCAGAGCCGTGTGGGTATCAGTGCCGTGCGGGTATCAGAGCCGTGCGGGTATCAGTGCCGTGTGGGTATCAGAGCCGTGTGGGTATCAGAGCTGTGCAGGTATCAGAGCCATGCGGGTATCGGGCGGGTATCCGAGCCGTGTGGGTATCAGAGTCGTGCGGGTATCAGAGCCGTGTGGGTATCGGTCGGGTATCAGAGCCGTGTGGGTATCGGGCGGCTTTCAGAGCCGTGTGGGTATCAGAGCCGTGTGGGTACCAGAGCCGTGCGGGTATCGGGTGGGTATCAGAGCCGTGCGGGTATCAGAGCCGTGTGGGTATCAGAGCCGTGTGGGTATCAGAGCCGTGTGGGTATCGGAGCCGTGTGGGTATCAGAGCCATGCGGGTATCAGAGCCGTGTGGGTATCAGAGCCGTGTGGGTATCAGAGCCATGCGGGTATCAGAGCTGTGCGGGTATCAGTGCCATGCGGGTATCAGAGCTGTGCGGGTATCAGAGCCGTGCGGGTATCGGAGCTGTGTGGGTATCAGAGCCGTGTGGGTTTCAGAGCCGTGCGGTTATCAGAGCCACGTGGGTATCAGAACCGTGTGGGTATTGTGCGGGTATCAGAACCGTGTGGGTATCAGAGCCGTGTGGGTATCAGAGCTGTGTGGGTATCAGAACCATGTGGGTATCGGAGCCGTGCGGGTATCAGAGCCGTGTGGGTATCAGAACCGTGTGGGTATCAGAACTGTGTGGGTATCAGAGCTATGCGGGTATCGGAGCCGTGTGGGTATCAGAGCCGTGCGGGTATCAGAACCGTGTGGGTATCAGAGCTATGCGGGTATCGGAGCCATGTGGGTATCAGAGCCGTGCGGGTGTCAGAACCATGTGGGTATCAGAGCCGTGCGGATATCGGGCGGGTATCGGAGCTGAGCGCGTATCAGAGCTGTGTGGGTATCAGTGCCGTGCAGTTATCAGAGCCGTGCGGGTATCAGTGCCGTGTGGGTATCAGAGCCGTGTGGGTATCAGAGCCGTGCGGGTATCAGTGCCGTGTGGGTGTCAGAGCCATGCGGGTATCAGAGCCGTGCGGGTATCGGGTGAGTATCAGAGCCGTGTGGGTATCGGGTGGGTATCAGAGCCGTGCGGGTATCAGAGCTGTGTGGGTATCAGAGCTGTGTGGGTATCAGAGCCGTGTGGGTATCAGAACCGCGTGGGTATCAGAACCGTGTGGGTATCAGAGCCGTGTGGGTATCAGAGCCGTGTGGGTATCAGAGCCATGCAGGTATCAGAGCCGTGTGGGTATCGGAGCTGTGTGGGTATCAGAGTCGTGTGGGTGTCAGAACCGTGCGGGTATCAGAGCCGTTTGGGTATCGGAGCCGTGCGGGTATCAGAGCCGTGAGGGTATCAGAGCCGTGTGGGTATCAGAGCCGTGTGGGTATCAGAGCCGTGCGGGTATTGGGCGGGTATCAGAGCCGTGTGGGTATCAGAGCCGCGTGGGTATCAGAGCCGTGTTGGTATTGGGCGGGTATCAGAGCTGTGTGGGTATCAGAGCCGTGTGGGTATCAGAGCCGTGTGGGTATCGGGCGGGTATCAGAGCCGTGTGGGTATCAGAGCCGTGTGGGTATTGGGCGGGTATCAGAGCCGTGTGGGTATCAGAGCCGTGTGGGTATTGGGCGGGTATCAGAGCTGTGTGGGTATCAGAGCCGTGTGGGTATCAGAGCCGTGTGGGTATCGGGCGGGTATCAGAGCCGTGTGGGTATCAGAGCCGTGTGGGTATTGGGCGGGTATCAGAGCCGTGTGGGTATCAGAGCCGTGTGGGTATTGGGCGGGTATCAGAGCCCTGCGGGTATCAGAGCCGTGTGGGTATCAGAGCCGTGTGGGTATCAGAGCCGTGTGGGTATCAGAGCCGGGCGGGTATCAGAGCCATGTGGGTATCAGGCGGGTATCAGAGCTGTGCGGGTATCAGAGCCGTGTGGGTATCGTGCGGGTATCATGTGGGTCTCGTGCCGGTATCGGGCGCGTGGATATTGGAGCCATGCCCACCAACTATTAAAAGGCTACTTAAGGCCATTAAAAAGGCAACTGTTCATCATTTCACGTAGGTGAAGCGATTTTGCACTCGTTGCACAGGCAGGAGTGCAGCCCACCTTTAACAAAACCTCATCCCCGGGCAGGGTAACAAGGGTCAGCAGCATTGCCAGTGTGCGGAGTGAGGAACTTAGGAGATGGTTTGTTCTGTATCTCTGTTGTCAGCTTCATTCTTAGCATTTCCAGGCTTCATTCCAGGCTCCTTGGTGTCTCCAAGGCCCCTGGAGGATTCAGACCGTGTGGACCCGTCCAGGTATCAGACAGCCTCCCCTAACCCTGGGAATGGGGATTGTGGTCTCCACTGGAGGCACCTCCTCTGAGGAGGAAGAGAGGGCCAGAAAGGGGAGGAGGCCAGGTGTCCCTATCCAGCCTCCAGGGGAGGGACCTGAGGGAGGAGAGGTGCAGGCACAAGGGGCACAGGGCCAATGGGAAGTCCAAGGAGGAAGGGGCCACAGAAGATGCCACTATCCTGCTGCCCGGGTTTACAGGCAGTGATGCAGCTACCTCAATATGTCTGAGGTGCAATGCTGAAGGAGGCTCCACCTCTCCAGAGAGACAGTGACCTCCGTCTGTCAGAGGATCGGGCCTGAGATCAGTTCCGACTGTGTGGGTGAACACCCCAGGCCAGTGGCTCTGAAGGTCACAGTGACCCTCAGCTTCTATGCCTCCGGCTGTCTGCAGGGGTCAGCGGGGGATCTGTGTGGAGTCTCCCAATCAGCTGTCCGCAGTTGTGTCAAGCTGGTGACAGACGCTCTGTTCAGGTGCTTTGACTTTCATTCACTACCGCACAGACAAGGCCAGTCAGACACAGTGAGCCAGAGGCTTTGCAGTGACTGCTGGGTCCCCCGTGTCCAGGGTGCTATAGACTGTACACCTGTGGCCATCAAGGCGCCGGGGGTGAGCCGGGTGCCTCATCAACAAGAAGGGATTCCACTCCATGAACGGGCAGATAGTGTGTGACCACAGGATGCAGATTCTGCAAGTCTGTGCAAGGTACCCAGGCAGCTCCCCTGACACTTACATCCTGAGACACTCTCAGGTGCCGGGGCTCTTCAGATCTCCAGCCTGATTGGATGGATGGCTGCTGGGTGACAGGGGGTACCTGTTGAAAAGATGGCTCATGGCAACTCTCTGCCATCCAAGAACAGAGGCAGAGCAGCATTACAATAGGAGTCACTCCTTCACAAGGGGGTGGTAGGGAGGACCATAGGTCTTCTGAAGATGTGCTTCTGATACCCTCAAGGATCTCCACCAGATCCTCCTGCACATCCCCCTGGACATCCAGCATCTGCTGCCTAAGGGACGACTCCAGAGACTCATCATCTGCCTTCGACTGAGCATGGTCCTGGTCTCCAGCAGCCCTCCCACTGCCGGCGCCCAGGGCACTCTCTGCCTCCACCTGCACCTCAAGCGAGTGTGAAGTGCCCTCACCAATGTGCACCGACAATCTAGCCATCGATCTAATGCCCACTGAGGTGCTGGTATCTGCGCTGGTGCCTGGTTCAGAGAGCGGGTGTGACGCAGGTGCATCTGGAGCCTGGTGGTCCTCTGTCTGGAGGGGTGGCTCCTCGGGGTCCTGCGATTGGGTGCGTGCTGGTGAATCTAAGGGAGAACAAGGAAATGTCATTAAAGTCATCACCCTGTTACTGTGCATGCCAGGCACCCTGGTGAGACAATGGGGATCTGCATCATGGTGCCGTCATCTTCCAGTGATCAATGGGGTCTCCAGCTTCGAGGCTCATACCAATGAGGAGACTACACTCAAATGGTTGCACAATCTGAAACACTTACCTCTGTGCACTGCGCTCACCTTAGCCAGAGACCCCAGCCTCTCTACGACCGGCTGAACGAGGTGATTGGTGGCTCTCCAGCTCTAAGGCATCTATCTCATATCTTGTCGGAATGAGGAGGTTTGGGGGGCCTCCAACTTTCCGTGACCTCTCGATGTTGCTATGGGCCATCTTCCCCTGAAAGGGCAGAGGAGCATTGACGATTCCACTCTCTACCTGCAGCCCCATTGCAGCCTGGACAACCCCAGCTGAGGCACATCCGAGATGTGGCCCTCGATCCACAAAGGCACTCAGTCCAAGCAGCCAGGACTCACCCCCTTGGCCGGTGCCAGTGTCAATCACAGTTGGTGTTCAGACTCTAACACCCCTGAGCTCCACGGTGGGGGCTGGAGGTTGGCCAGCCATTAACACTTCTCCACACTGATCCGCACTAACACAGTACTCACCCTTACCAAGCGCAGCACCAACTCTAAAGATCCCCCTCTGGCAGAATCCAGGGAGCTGCTTTTGCCAGTTTTAAAGTGCCCACTGGAACTGGTGTCAGACAGACCCCCACCCAGCTCTTTCCGGCCATTCAGAGGCATTTTCTGCTGGGTGGGCCTTACTTGGCCATCCACTTGCAACATGACCACAGCTGGGAGCAGATTCCACACCCATTCTGCTCCTGCTGACTTGGCGCAAATGGACAAGTGTGAAATTCAGGTATTGTTCTTGTAGCCCCAGCTATTCAGGCAAAATTCTACAAGATGCACTGCAGGAACTCACCAAGGCTCCTTTGACAGCACCTTCCAAACTCCCAACCACTACCATCTAGAAGGACAAGGGCAGCAGACACTTGGGAACACCACCACCTGGAAGTTCCCCTCCAAGTCACTCACCATCCTGATTTGGAAATATATCGGCCGTTCCTTCACTATCGCTGGGTCAAAATCCTGGAACTCCCTCCCTAACAGCACTGTGGGTGTACCTACACAACATGGACTGCAGCGGCTCAAGAAGGCAGCTCACCACCACCTTCTCAAGGGCAATTAGGGATGGGCAATAAATGCTGGCCCAGCCAGTGATACCCTACATCCTGTGAAAGAATACATTTTTAAAAAGTCTGGAGTATTCCATCACACTCCTGACTTGTGCCTTGTAGATGGTGGACAGGCTTTGGGGAGTCAGGAGGTGAGTTACTTACTGCAGGATTCCCAGCCTCTGACCTGTTCTTGTAGCCACAGTATTTACATGGCTAGTCCTGTCCAGTTTCTGGTCAATAGTAATCCCCAGGATGTTGATAGTGGGGAAGAGAATTCAGGACACAAATATCAAGCCTGGTGCCTGGTTGGAATGGGACCGAGAGATGGATACACTCATTGTTCCCAGCATAGGGAGTACACCGAGAATGGGGGGTGGGGATCTGAGAATTGTGGGAGTACACAGAGTATGGAGGAGTAGAAAGAGACTACACGGAGTATGGGGTGAGTACACAGGATGTACTCAGAGTATGGTGGAATAGAAATAGACTACACAGGAAATGTGGGAAATACACAGAGAATACACAGAGCATGGAGGAGTACACAGAGTGTACGCAGAGTATGAGGGGCTACACAGAAAGTATACAGAGCAGGAGTGAAGAACACAGAGAGTACACAGAGTAGGAAGAGTACACAGAGAGCACACAAAGTATGGGAGTTGTACACAGAAAGTACACAGAGTATGGGGGGAAGTACACAGAGAGTACACATAGTAGGAGAAGTACACAGAGAATACATAGAGTAGGAGGGGTACACAGAAAGTACACAGAGTATGGGGGGTGTACACAGAAAGTACACAGAATGGGGGGAATTACACAGAGAGTACACAGAGTAGAGGGAGCACACAGAGAGTACACAAAACGTGGTGGAGCACACAGAGAGTGCACAGGGTATGGGGGTGTACACAGAGTGTCGGGAAGTACACAGGGGGTACACAGAGCATGGGAGCTGTACACACCTTCACTGTCCAGGTGGAAATCCCGGGGGAACATGATTCCACAGCCCGTGAAGTCTCCTTTGTAACAACGAGGTCCAAATGGATGTCCCACAGCACTGCCAGAGAAAATCTTCCCAGCATCTGGAGGGCAAGAGTTCGGTGGATTAGGAACATTGAATAAAAACAAATCAATTTACTCATGATGAATTTATAATAATTTCTATTGTTATTTCTATATAAGTGATGTTTTTAAAGGTATTATGAGGACCTGCCTTTTTCTTTAAAGATACAATTTCTAATATTTCTTTTTCTGGCTCGATATTAAAAATAAAGTAAAATCCTCTTCAGACAATGGAGCCTGTCAGATGGTTACATTATACAAGCTTGCATCCCACATGGACAGACACTCAAACCTCTGAGGAGGATGAACGCCCCCATCTCCTGTTGGCTTTACACTATCCTGAAACTTTTCACTTATTTCTGAGGTGAGATATCAAAATGCAATTACCTGTCCTCAAAACAATGACTGCAGCAAACCCGGGCCACTAGGATTTCCCTGGAATATACAGCCAGCAGGGTACTTTAAGAGACTGTTACTAAGCAGGAGGGAGGTCTGAGATCGGAACGCTGTAC